>JARACY010006370.1:0-17464 GCA_029255725.1 Scrobipalpa atriplicella
ACAAAATCATTAACTATCAAGTAGGTCATGCAAGTACTTGTCAAATTCAAACTAAAAATGATATTTCAATAATGATGGGCATATGAATAATGTGTTATGAGTGCTGGAAGGAATTCAAAGGATGGTTCAAAGCCTTCACCAAGACGGAGATCCTCCTGGCTGTCCTTGAAGCTATCCTTCTCATCATATTTATAGCATTTTTAACATTTTTGATAATGCACATAATAGTTTGTGCTTCCTGGGTGAGTAAAGGTGACCACAAAGATTACCCTCATTCTGATGCAACCACAGAGTATACACCTACAGATGAAAGTGGACAACTAATACCAACGAAAGAACATACAACACTTGATCCTAGTATTAAATGCACCTGGGAACCGTCTAAGAAAACAGAAGCTGAAGCACGTTATTATGAAGGTGGTGAAGTTAAAGGGACCACAACTAGAAGGCCTGTATTTGCATTAACAGCTAAAACACAACAAAAATTTGCACATTATAAAAGTAAAGTAGGATCAGCAGAGAAGGGTCAAGATTTCAACCCAGAATCAGCTATTGACAAATTTGCGTTTGACGAACAATCTGATGGTGAGGAAGCAGAAAATGAACACAAGGTAAAATCTATTATATTATTATAAATGAAAAACATCATGTACCTATTTTGACAAAATAAAATTTTTGTTTATTTTACTAGTGTAGTAGACTAAACTAAACTTGGTAGATCTTTATTAGTCCGTGGGATGCTTGCCCAAATTTTCTAAAACTGTAAATTTTGTGGGTACCAATTTTCCTTTATACAGTAGTTGGACATAGTTATAAGGATGTAAAAAAACCATGCCTGACATCTGTGAGTGGCAGATTTTAATAACATATCGGTAAAAATTGGAGGTACCGATTTGAGTCTGTACCTTTCTCTTGAAGGAGAAGGGTCCCTTCAAAATATAGGTACAAGGGTAAACGTGATAAATACAAACAAAATCGATAAAATGTAGGTACATTTTAACGGAAATTCTTGATTTTCGCCGTTTTCGCTAATCAAATGTTAGTCAAAGGTTAATTTTTATCCTGCCCGTTCAGAGGCGCACCGGAAGTGAAGTTTTATCTGACAGCGGCTAAGATGCACGTTCAGTGCGTCCCACTAGTATAAGATTCGATCGGTATAAATATCGAACTGGGTCGACTGAACGTACCCCAGAGATGGCAGGCATGGCTTTTTAAATCCTTATAACTATGTCTAACTTCTATGCTGGACTAGGAGTGATAGGATAATAATAATCATTGGCGGAACAACCTTTGTTTAGGTCGTTTTTGCTCTGCCTACCCCATTAGGAATAAAAGCGTGATTTTATGTATGTAACTTCTGTATAAAGGAAAACTGGTACCACCAAATTTACTGATATTTGGAGCATCCCATAGACTATACCTATAGGGTTATTGGCCATTATACTTTTAGTTGCTAGTCAGTATTGGTTCAACACACCAAAGCTGAAGCTTTTTCCCATTTATTTCCATAGGGTAGATTAAATTTCCTGTTCCTGCCAATTCTCTCATCTATTAATCTTTTTCTGTCTCCCTCTCAGTCAGCAGTCCTGGCGCTGGTAAAGCTACACCCTCCACATGACGTCACGTTCGGATGTATTGTAGCAGTGATCAGCGAGCACTGGACGCTCACGGCCGCCAGCTGCGTAGAAGCTGTTGAAGAGATCGACTCGCTGGACAACTTCGTCCTTATGGAGCGGTAATAAAGCTGCTTATACTGATTTGGTACATCTGCAATGCTGGGCCACAGATACTGCGACGGACTTCGACTGTTTAGAGTCTAGAAAATTTTGTGCTTTTAAAACGTTAATAAGGCTGATTAGTGAGCTACTAGTGCTTTGGCGATAGTTATTGAGGGGATGGGTCTATCCGACAGATTAACTCTTTAGACAGTTAATAGAAATGCTTAATTATTTGTTGAGCTAATCAAAATGTTTAGTTGTTTAAGGTGTTAACGTTAACCATCGTCAGATACGGTGAAGCCCGCCGCGGGCGCACGCACACCATCGCCGACGTGCAACTACACCCACTGTACCAGGGCGCCAACCGCAGCTACGACGTAGCCGCGCTACGCAGCGAGGACTCGCTACGGCCCGCTACGCCGCTCGCGCTGCCCTCGCTCGTAGACTACTTCCTAGTCACTGTCGGGGAGAGATTCTCTATACTCGGCTTCGGTAGCTTCAGGTGGGTATTCGGAGCTTTGCTTAGTAAGTAGCCGTGCTACACAGCGAGGACTCGTAAAAAGTAGCCTATGCCCGTCTTCAGATTACAATGGTGCCGATTCTGTTGGAAACCTTAACTTGTTTTATTTCTGTCACTTTCTAAAATTTAAAAATATAAAATAGATACAGAAATACAACAGCTGATGACGTTACTCATCTTAAGGCTCCTACACACTATGCCGCCGGCATGGCCGCAAGTGCCGCGCGCGGCTGATGCGGCACGTCGGCTTCCTTTGAAAGACGGGCGCGCGGCACTCGCGGCAAGGCCCGCGGGCCGTCGGTATAGTGTGTAGGGGCCCTAAAATAAGATGGCATGCTCGATGTATTTATTCCAGGACAATAGACGGGGCGAATACTCCGCGCACAGTCCGCGCCGTGGACGTGTACACCCTCCCCCCCGCGCAGTGCCGTCCGGCCGACGGGGAGGGGGAGGGGGGGGAGCAGTGGGCCGTGAGGCATCTCTCTAGGGGGCGGGCAGACGATCACGGGGCCGGCGGCTGCGGGGCCGGCGCTCTGTGCGCGGCCGTCAGGTCAGTAAGGCTTCATACTGATGAACAGCACTTGCCAACTACAAGTACGACTGCAACTGTTAACAGTCGATTCCTGCAATCGGCTTGCATAGCTCGTTTCATAATTCACACTCGCGCTTTAATATCTACCTACACCTACCTTCCCCTCATTATGCAGCAATTGCATAAATAGCTATTACAGAATAACGCGATAGACGCAGCGGTAGACTGGCTGAAGAAACTGGACATAGACATCTAGGATCCGACGCACGCCATACGCTATGATGATGACAGAATAACGCGAAGAGAAGTAGCTGTTACATTTCCCTGAAGTTTTAAAAAATAGCATTGTCTTTCCAGATACGCGCGCGGGCGACCATGCACGTACTGCGGAGGCACGCCTCTAGTCCGCTACGGGGTGCTCATGGGCATAATGGCGGCTACAAAGTCATGCGCCGTGGCTTGTGAACCGGCGTTGTATGTCAGTGCAGCGACTGTTAGGGATTGGTTGGATATGATACTGTCGCCTGACAATTGATGTCTTTACTGCTTAGTGTAAGTCACGCCTCTAGTCCGCTACGGGGTGCTCATGGGTGTAATGGCGGCTACAAAGTCATGCGCCGTGGCTTGTGAACCGGCGTTGTATGTCAGTGCAGCGACTGTTAGGGATTGGTTGGATATGATACTGTCGCCTGACAATTGATGTCTTTACTGCTTAGTGTAAGTCACGCCTCTAGTCCGCTACGGGGTGCTCATGAGCGTAATGGCGGCTACAAAGTCATGCGCCGTGGCTTGTGAACCGGCGTTGTATGTCAGTGCAGCGACTGTTAGGGATTGGTTGGATATGATACTGTCGCCTGACAATTGATGTCTTTACTGCTTAGTGTAAGTCACGCCTCTAGTCCGCTACGGGGTGCTCATGAGCGTAATGGCGGCTACAAAGTCATGCGCCGTGGCTTGTGAACCGGCGTTGTATGTCAGTGCAGCGACTGTTAGGGATTGGTTGGATATGATACTGTCGCCTGACAATTGATGTCTTTACTGCTTAGTGTAAGTCACGCCTCTAGTCCGCTACGGGGTGCTCATGGGTGTAATGGCGGCTACAAAGTCATGCGCCGTGGCTTGTGAACCGGCGTTGTATGTCAGTGCAGCGACTGTTAGGGATTGGTTGGATATGATACTGTCGTAGGTCGAAATACGAAAAAGATTACTTCCCGTTTTTAAATTCGCTGACGCATTTTTTTCGTATTTTGACCTATATTCCTTGTAAAAGTTGTTCAGTTTCAGAGGCAGATTCATATATTTTTTTCGTCCATATACCCTTTTTGTTACACGTTGTATGTACCTATTTATGTATAGTAAAGTCATGTTCACCTTTTGTGAATGTAATTTAAACAGTGGTTTTTTAATGATATAATCATAATTATTAATGGATTTTATTGAAAGGAAAAATTACTCTGACGTTTTAATTACAAAAATACTTACATAATATTTTTTAAATACATATACCTAATATATATTGTATTTATAAAAATACATATATTTCTGTATGTCAACAGAATACTTTGTTTTGTTTGTCTACAAATAAATAATATCATGGCTTCATGGCCATCTATTTTTTTGGGTGTTGCTCAGATTAACAACTCTTTTGTGTCAGTATGATGGCTGGTACTATTCTTCTAAGTTCATGATCATGACAATAAATCTGACAGATGTCCGAAAAGGGCAGAAAAAATTTGACAAATTCCAAATTCTACAAACGGTAGTGATTATTAGTGATTATATCCTCATTGAATTCTACGTTAAGATGATTATGATTTGGTTCTAAATTATCTAAATAATCTACAGTTAGCATAAACACGTAGATCCCAAGAATGATAAACGCTAAAACGTAAGTAGTTGAATGAACGATGACACTTAACAAAGCAGTGCTGGCTCTATCCCTGGTGATGGCGGTGTTCGTGGTGGGCACGATCAGCGTGGCCATCCTGCAGATCATCGCGGGACAGCCGAAGGATACCACCCTCGTCATGCACGAGAAGAAGAAGGAAGACAAGCCAGTGGAAAATCCCAAAGAGAAGGATGAGAATAAGTCAGACTCGCAAGACGACGAAAATGAAGTTGATTCAGGAGAGAAAAAAGTTGTTGCTTTGGAAGAAAACGAAATATTCCGCAAATACGGTAGCGGTTGGAAATGGCATCCTGGCTATATATCAGCTGCTCCTAGCACGAGAATATTTCAAGACGCCACTGCGGGAAGGAGGCACGGTGCTTCCTTGAAACTAATCGCAGATCTGATGTCTAAATATCCTGTCACTCCGCCTATCACAGAAAAAGTTTCAATGAAGGTAAAAACAACAGAAGACCTCGGATTGTCCTTCAAGGACGTTTTGAAGCCGGAGAACGAAATAACGACAATAACTGCTGACAGGATCGAACCGTTCAGAAATACCGATGTGGTAACCACTTGGCGATCTTTCGGCACCGAGAGGATGGGAGCAACTAAAGAGACTGCCGACAAGATCGAACCTTTCGGAAATACCGATGTGGTAACTACTTGGCGATCTTTTGACACCGAGAGGATGAGGGTAACTGAAGATGGAATGCCGACCGACAGAGCAGCGCCCGAGCCCGCGACGGCGACGGCGGACGCCGACCGCGCGCACTTGGAGGAGTGGATCGCGGGGCTCGCGCAGCGCCTGCCCGACATCATCGCTGCTAACATGTCGCTAACACGTAAATAGACGAGCATATTGCAGTCATTTAAAAAAAATTACAAACGATATTGGTATACCCATGGTATAAGAATTATTTTTTATGCTATTGGTGTACCTACCAGTATATCGTTTGTATTTATTTGTAAATGTCTGCGCAATATGCTCGTCTATTTATGAGGTGCTAGCGACAGTGCCGGTGGAGTAAAGTCCTTACGGATTGGTGGCCAAGAGAAGGTCGCAGAAATGTTGGTCGTCCCGCAGCTAGATGGGTGGACGATATAGTAAAGACAGCCGGTAAGACCTGGACAAGGCTAGCCCAAGATAGGCAGTCGTGGCACGAAAAAGAGGAGGCCTATGCCCTGCAGTGGGTAGACAAAGGGCTGAAATGATGATGATGATGATGACAAAACATCTTGTTTTTTTAAAAAAGTGGTTGTGTTAATTAAAAATCAAAAACAAAATAAGCTTTAACATAAACAGTTTATTTAAATATTTTCCATAGTTTGAATCATTATAATACATTTCAAAATACATTGTAAATGATACTCGCGACTCGCGACGAGGTGTAGCGTCCTGTCCTCTAATATACAGATATTTCCCGCTATATAAATACCGGGTGTAAGGAACAGCGTCCCGCAAACTTATAGGGGTTGCTCAGTCAACGAAACTGAACAACTACCACCAGGATTTAATTTTCAGGAATTAGAAAAAAAAAATGCTTTTTCATACAAAATGACCACATCGATCAGACAATTTGTATGGAAAAGCAAAAAATTATTTTCATTTCCTGAATAAAAATCCTGGTGATATGTGTTCAGTATCGTTGACTGAGCAACCCCTATCAGTTTGCGGGAGGCTGTCCCTTACACCCGGTATAACATTCTATACATCCCCTCCTACCCCTCGTCCCGTCATGACGTCACTAAGGCATTCAGTATAATTACAACCTGACTATACCACCTATACAAAATCATCGATATCTTTACAAATTCAACATTTTACAAATTAATTGGAATAAAGACGAAAATCAGGATAACATTGGAAAATTGTATTGAGGATATATATGTATAATAGATCTATCTGTTTATTGTCTATTTATATAGCGGTAGAGAATAAAAACGAAACAATACATTTGTTGCACCATTCTAAAAGAAAACAACCCAATATCTACCATCTCTTTAAAATTATATAAAAGTAATGAATAATAATAAAATTTAAATTAAAAGAAGAAAAATAATACCAATATTTTCAAATAATAAACCATAAGAGTAATAAATGTCATAATTACATTTTTGAATTTATATTTTTTCATAATCGTAACAGTCCCTTAAAAAGTAACGTGAAGTGAATTAAATAATTTGAAATATGAAATCGCCGCGAAAACTTACGAAATGGAATATACGAGTCACTTCAAACGTATCTTATCTAAAGAATTATCCTATGAGCAAAATCTGGTGTTTACATACAGTCTGACCAAGTCTATAGGGAAACGTAGTCTTTAACAATAACACTGACTCAGAGACAGCATACAAAGACAGATAAAGAAAACATAGACCCATAGCGCTGGCTTATTTTGATGTAATAAGTTTAAAAAATTCTAAAGTTTCTTATTTTTTGCCTGTGGATACAGTCGCACCTATAGACCTTATTGTTGCGTTTTGTGTCACATCTGTTGATTGCATTTTCAGTAATTCGATGATTTGTAGTTGTTTATTTTTCATTCAAATCAAAACTGACAAAATTGATTTAAAGTTTAATATAATTATGAAAGCATATCTCGGACAGCCTGCGGAGTGTGCAAACCCAGTTTGTGTCATCTTCGTCCAGTGCAAACTAACATACGGTCAGTATGTAAAAAAACAGTGCAAAAAAAAATTACATTTGATGAAACAAGTATTTTCTTACTCAGATAACTTACATATACCTATTAAATAAATTTGTGCCAAATTAGTGCATGCAATTTTAAGATAATTAATTATTTTGTTATTCCAAGCTACCGAAGCTTCAAAAGAATATTACAATCATTAGAGTTCACTTATTTAATATCATAAATGTATGAGTAATCGTCATTCTAAATTTGTGTCACTTTCATGCACGATATTAAATATTTTAATTAATAAAATACAAAAACAATCGTTGCGGTCGAAACAGTCGGACGTACGGCGTACGCGGGCAGGCGGCAGCGGGGCGGGGCGGCGGGCGGAGGGCATACGCACGCACACGTTCATTCGGCACGGCTCCTCCTATGCGAAACTTTCATAAATAAATGGTGACAGAGTACCGTACACGAATTACTGCCATGATTTGGTCACTCTGCCCAGGGCTTACCTCCGGGATTCCTGGAATAGGCTTTGGTCAGATAGTGGTCGGTCAAAGGGGAAATACTACTCTAACATTCAACCTTCAATTCCTGTTAAACCGTGGTTTTTCAAGGTAAAATTATCTAAAATTGTGACGTCTATGATTATTCGAATGCGCCTGGGTCATGTTTGCACTCCGTCTCACCTCGCAAGATTCCATATTGTGGATAATGATATGTGTGAATGTGGTGATGATGTTGGTGATTTAGATCACATTTTCTTCTCCTGCTCCCTGTATGATCGTTCCGCCTTTTTACAATCCCTCGAGTCCCTTCATGTTCCATTTCCTACCCGTATCACTTGTCTTTTAATGAATCCGCTTAAATATTTTAATATACTATCATCCTTTATTGTGTTTAATAATATTAAAATTTAGTGTATGTATGTTTATGAAATATTATACTTAACCTAACTTTCCCAACTTTCCTTGTCTTTTCCCATTCCTTTCCGCGTTTGTTTCCCTACCTTTTAAACTTGACACTGGCACAAAGTTATTCTAGTGCCATAATAAAAAAAAAAAAAAAAAAAAAAAAAAAAAAAAAAATTACATACCTTTCATATGCATATATGTTGTTGATTAACTCTTATCTCCGCTACGTAATATAGATATAAAAATAATGACGTGCGAATTTTATAAACGTATTTTTATAAAACGCTAAAATCTCAGTACTGTCAATGGTCAATGTTTAGACGGTCAATTAATGTGGTCAATATTATTTTATGACGCTTGGATTCTCTTCGAATTGGAATAATTATCGGCAATATCTACCCTACCTACCGCTTTTTCGTTATAGGGTAAATACGCTAAATGTCGGCCCCTTTACGGATTTTCTAACTTTGGATTGCTCTGCCTCCATCAGTTTGCAACAAAAGGATATCTTTTGCTGCGTTTTAGACAGTTTGATAAATCTATTTTATGTTCGTAGGCTTAAAAAAAGTAGTGAGGCTTAAATGCGGCGAGGTCCAAAAAACCCAAAAGTCGGCCGTTTTCAGCCCAATGGTCGGTCCCACTTTTCCCAAATGTCGGCCGCGTATAGGATGTTTAAAATTAAGACAATGAAAAATATTATTAATATGATTTATATAATATAAGCATAAATTTAATACATAGCAACAAGTTCCAAAGGATATTTTGTCCTATCCTAAACCATTTTTTGTCATAAAAATGTTTTCAATAATGTCAACTCCTCAAAGTCAAATCATTTATTTCCAAATAGATTCATACGAACACTTTTAGAAATCCTATTAGGTATGCCTATGTCAGCGTTAAATTGTAACAACTGTTAGTTTACAAACTTACTCGTCAGTTTATATACTATCGGTAGGTTAGGTTAGGTTAGATTATAAATTTCCTAAGATAGATTATATCTAACGGTTTATAAAATATTACGGTGACACTGACACCTATATCCAAACCTCACTACTTTATAATATTTATTTATAAATAATAAAATAAAATCATCATATTAATAAATATGAAGTTTTGAGGATATAAGTTAAAAGAATAAATTAAAAGAAAAAATAAATTAAAAAACATTCAGCATGTATAGTGGCGCTAGAATTCGAGTCTGGCCGACATTACGATCTATAATACTTCTAAAGACGGCCCCTGTTTTGTGTACCTTATTTATCGAGATTCAACTAATATCCCCCCGGCGGCCGTAATTTGGTGATTAAACGTGAAATAGATTTATGTACCTATAACCCTTACAAATTTTCATAATTAGCCAATAAAATTCGTTAAATCGTTGAATTTATAAAACAGACTGCATTTGCTTTAAGTCGGCCCCGGCCGAGATTGCGCTTTTAAGCCAAAACTCGTGATCTAATGGCGGCCCCCTATTTTTCCCTTAAACCAATACGTAAAATGTTGCAAAAACGATGTCAAAATGTAGTAAAAATAACTATATAGTGATAAAACAGCTTAATATAAAATAAAATAAACGTAAAACGTTTTTAACATAAATCCCCGAAGTGTGGGTACTCACAGCAAGTAAGCTACTTTAGCGAAGAATTTGACGCTTCAACGGCGCGATCTCTACTGACGCTCAGTGTGCGATGAGCGAGTGACGTAATTGGATGGTAACGGTTTGTACGTATTAAGTATAAATTAAGGTTGCAATACGTGTGGCACAATCCCCATTTATTACTTTATGAACTTAAATAGTTTGTGTCAAATTCATCCATGATGTTTATAGATAGGTATTTAACTTAAAGCAAGCTGAATACGTGTAGATGGCCGACGTTTGGGGGGGGGGGGGGGGGGCGACGTTAGGCATATTTACTTACCGCTTCTCGATGTCCCGCGCCGCGCCCCACTTCGAGGTAGTGCACAGTACAGTCAGTAAAACAAAATATACAAGAATTCAAAAGAAATAGGTACTTGATATTTTTGTTATTTGTGGTGCGACCACTTAGACCAGTCTGACGGAGTAGTTTTTGTTACCTACTACTATATTATTAGTACTTCTACCTACTATGTAGTCATCAATCACATAGGTATGTGTACAGAACAAATTGATGTAACGAGAAAGCGGTATGCCGATTATAAATCCACTAGTTTTTAACGGCCAGATAGTCTAGTTGGTGTTGGGAGTGACCCTGTGCCTACCAAACCAAGCTAGAGGTTGCGGGTTCGAGTTACGCCGCACAGTGGGTCGAAACTGCTAAATGAGGGACATAGGGATTTTTAAAATAAATTTCATTATTTTAAAATACCCATCGGTTCGGTAGGTCTTTTCATTCAGATGAATAATTGTAGTTACAAAACAGATAGTGCCTGGAAAAAATCATTTTTAATTTTTGTTGGGGTAAATACGCTAAATGTCGGCCCCTTTACGGATTTTCTAACTTTGGATTGCTCTGGCTCCATCAGTTTGCAACGAAAGGATAGCTTTGGCTGCGTTTTAGACAGATTGATAAATCTATTTTATGTTCGTAGGCTTAAAATTGACTTTTCTACTAAAAGAAAAAAGTAGTAAGGCTTAAATGCAGCGAGGTCCAAAAAACCCAATAGTCGGCCGTTTTCAAATGGTCGGTCCCACTTTTCCCAAATGTCGGCCGCGTATAGGATGTTTAAAATTAAGACAATGAAAAATATTATTAATATGATTTATATAATATAAGCATAAATTTAATAGATAGCAACAAGTTCCAAAGGATATTTGTCCTATACTAAACCATATTTTGTCCTAAAAATGTTTTCAATAATGTCAACTCCTCAAAGTCAAATCATTTATTTTCAAATAGATTCTTACGAACACTTTTAGAAATCCTAGTAGGTATGCCTATGTCAGCGTTAAATTGTAACAACTGTTAGTTTACAAACTTACTCGTCAGTTTATATACTATCGGTAGGTTAGGTTAGGTTAGATTATAAATTTCCTAAGATAGATTATATCTAACGGTTTATGCAATATTACGGTGACAGCTATATCCAAACCTCACTTGTTTATAATATTTATTTATAAATAATAAAATAAAATCATCATATTAATAAATATGAACTTTTGAGGATATAAGTTAAAAGAATAAATTAAAAGAAAGAATAAATTAAAAAACATTCAGCATGTATAGTGGCGCAAATTTCGAGTCTGGCCGACATTACGATCTATAATACTTCTAAAGTCGGCCCCTGTTTTGTGTACCTTATTAATCGAGATTCAACTAATATCCCCCCGGCCGTAATTTGGTGATTAAACGTGAAATAGATTTATGTACCTATAACTCTTACAAATTTTCATAGTTAGCCAATAAAATTCGTTAAATCGTTGAATTTATAAAACAGTCTGCATTTGCTTTAAGTCGGCCCCGGCCGAGATTGCGCTTTTAAGCCAAAACTCGTGTTCTAAGGGCGGCCCCCTATTTTTCCCTTAAACCAATACGTAAAATGTTGCAAAAACTATGTCAAAATGTAGTAAAAATTACTATTTAGTGACAAAACAGCTTAATATTAAATAAAATAAACGTAAAACGTTTTTAACATAAATCCCCGAAGTGTGGGTACTCACAGCAAGTAAGCTACTTTAGCGAAGAATTTGACGCTTCAACGGTGCGTACTCTACTGACGCTCAGTGTGCGATGAGCGAGTGACGTAATTGGATGGTAACGGTTTGTACGTATTAAGTATAAATTAAGGTTGCAATACGTGTGGCACAATCCCCAATTATTACTTTATGAACTTAAAGCAAGCTGAATACGTGTAGATGGCCGACGTTTGGGGGGGGGGCGACGTTAGGCATATTTACCCTACTACGAGACCAAAAGTGTTTTGTCACATTTTACATCAATGAATAAACAAACAGCACGTGCCTGCGCGTCTGACTGACCGAGCGAGCGAGCGAGCGACATGGCGCGGCGCTTGGCTGGCGCCCGCGCCCCGCGCCACCTCGCCGCCGCGCCACACCCCGCCCGCGCCCGCGAAGTACCCCGCGCTCGCCATTCTTAATATAATAAAAATAATACTTGGTAGTTCGTGGATAAAAACGACACAAATTATGAATGCTGTTTTGATACACCATAAAAATAAAAAACAAGTAAACTCTAATGACTTGCAATTTCTTTTGTGGATTTTACAGGCTGTTGTAATAAAAAAATTAAATATCTATAAACATCATGGATGAATTTGACACAAACTATTTAAGACAACAGATATCAGTACTCTAAAACGTGTAACACCTATTTTACCAATTGTAATATTCTTTTAGAGCTTGTTGGGCGACTTGCTAGGTACTGGTTAAATATTAGGATTCCCGTGGACAGAGATGACACAAAATGTCTATGTACATCAATTATTACCTCGTTATTACCATGAAAGTAAAATTTTCATCTATAATTATCTTTTCGTCCAATACAGATCGAAAACTCAAATACCTAAATTTCTCCCTTTCCAAGTACCTAAACTGACACAAACTAATGTTTTAGGTTGGTTAAATGGTTCAAAAACTGTGTGCGAAAAATAAAAAACTTTAGTAATTTTGAAACTTCAAAAACCAGCCCTATGCGTCTAAACAAGGATTATAAAAGAATGAGTATAAAATTGGTCAAACTGCAGTCGAGTATGTCGCGTCGGTGCGTTCGTCACTACTCCTCAACTAAACAGCTTAGTTGGTAAGCTTCTGAGACATCTCACAAAGTCTTAACGTTCCAGTACGGCAGCAGTTGGTGTCGTCGCAGAATGTCCCTTTGAAAAAATTACAATGTCTTTATAGAAGGCCCATTGGCGCCATTATTTGCATCTAAAAGGGACATTTTGTGACCAAGGAACATTGTGGGACGTAAGGACGGCAAGCAGCTAATAAGTAGAATTGTGGCTGATACTATTGATTATTTTTCTTACTATACAGTTACTAAGGCAGTGAGGTATATTTAAACCGTTGCCGTGATTATAAATAGGTACGAAAGAAAAAATAAATTAGAGTGAAAGTAAACGCTAACCCATCATTGCCAGTTAAGTTCAGTCAGCTAAAGTTTTACTTATTAGCCACATCACATTTAATTAGAGCGTATACATGTAAATCTGAGACAATATCGTCAACTCCACACTATAAATATAAGGTGTAAATAAATTAGCTCACGAAATTTTAAGGTATGAGCCTACCCATGATGAATATGAACAACTTTCTCTAAGGAACATTGATCGAAATATGAAAAAAGATTGATCCTCCAATAAAAAAATCTCGAGTCCATCTTTATAATAGGCTCTTTTTTAACTTTTCCATCTGTGTTCCTTTGGGGAAAGCAGTTCAATATCATGGGGTAGGTTCACACCCTAAAACTTGATCAGTTATTTTTTACACTTTGTATAAATGATGTCCCGGTTCATTCGCACGTTGCTAGTTGCTACCACTGACGCTGCATGATGATGGTGGACAAGGAGGTGTATCATCCATCCATGTAGTAGCTCAGGTGCTCAGGTGGTCAGATGCCGCTCTGTAACCTGTACTGGTCTTCATCGGTCTCCTGCGGGTAACCGCCCTAGCAAAAAAACATTTATATTGATATTTTATACCAGGTTGTAAGGGACAGCTTCCCGCAAACTGATAGGGGTTGCTTTAACCGTTGCAACGAAACTGAACAATTTACAGAAAGAACTTCTGTTACGAAATTAAAAAAAAAAATGTTAGAGGACTCGTAGTCCCGTACCCAAGTAAACAGGATATCAGGTAATAAGCCCGAGAGCTTTCCGTGCGCTTAAACCCTTTACAGCATACGAGTCCAAATATGACCACAATTTTTTAATCAGTTATTTTCACTCAGTAAAGGTAACAAAACAAATATAAATTATCAAAAATGAGTGGTCATATTTGGACTCGTATGAGATAGATATTGCTATCTATTCGTCGAGTACACAACTTAACTAAATCTTGACTTTAAACATTGGCGTCCCTTTCTGTTCTAAATGACAGGTATATATACTTTTTGTCAACTACAAATTGCGACCATTAATTCAACTATTTCTACTACTTACCTGTTAGTGTCCGTTCATTACATTATTTGGCTCCTGATAGCGTGCGCAAATACAACACAGTTATCAATAATAATTACTATGGATGATAATATAAAATAGTCAAAATCAGCAGTCAGAGTACTTATTTTTTAAATCCTCTATCTATCTATACTATACGGTCATACATTCTAAACCACACAGTTCTAAAAGGTGGAAGTTCAAATGTAACTCCTACTTGCATTAGTAAATATTTTGTACACTCTATAAGCCGTGCAGATAAAGAAACGATCTATAAATGGCGGCCGCTCGCATGCGTTCTCGTTCACTCTCTATTAGGTAGAGTCACAGATAATATAATACTATACTAATACAGATGCCTAATGTCATACAACAAAACTAGTCCGCATTAACCGGGCCGGCCCGTTTTTAGGACATTGTGACGCAATTAAATAACACATTAACTTTATTTGAACAGTTTTTGACGTTTTAAATCTGTTCGATGAATGTTTGTTTAGTACGGGTTACCCGACTTAACCGTAGAGCCATCTCTTGATATTTTTAAAAGCTTATTTACTGACTTCCATAATGGACTGGGAGCGAAAGAAAAACATAGAATGTGCCAGCTGCATCTCCTCCCGGGCATGCTGTAAAAACCAGCTAAGGGATTCGAGGGTTTAAGTGTATTGCAATTTATAGGCGATGGGCTGACAACCTGTCACTATAGCAATATAAGTACATTATCATCTGTAACCTTCAAAACTTGTCAGACGTGGCGGAACGACTTTTGTTTAGGTCGTTTTGCTCTGCCTACCCCTCTAGGAATAAAGGCGTGATTTTTACGTTGTAGTACGGAATGGGACCCCATGGTAGAGCGAGAACGCATGCGAGGCGGACCAATCACGAAGCGAGCGGACGCCATTTTCAAATCGTTTCTTTATCTGCACGGTTTATACCTACAGAGAAAGATATCTAGGTACTCTAATAATGGTGCCGATTCTAAAAACAAACACGCTTAACTTTAATTCATTTATACCTGTCATGTCATTTTCTGTTTTGAGTGAACAGAAAGGGACAGCATTATTAGACGAACTAACTGTCATTTACAATTCGTTCGGAAACAAAGGATTTTGGTCAATACCCTTCCACACAACGATTTATTATCCATAGACTTTTGATTTGATAGGATTATAATTAGTTCCTCCGTAGTGCTGTCCTTTTCTGTTCTCATAAGGCAGAAAATGAAAGGTATGGTTTTATTTTAGTTAAATCGTGTTTCCGTCGAATCAGGGCCTAGTTAACAAAATATCTAGCACGATGATAAGAAATGGCAAAATAAATAGGTACCCTATTATCGAATGTGGAGTATTCTGATCGTGTTTGCGAGCTTTCGTTCGAGGAGTCGTCGGGTGTGGACGGGATGGACAGCTTCAGCGGTTGCTGGACAGGATATGATGATTAGGATTAGAAGGAGACAGAGGTAGAAATTGTGCAAGTCAAGAGGTTACTTTCAACTCTGGTGGCATTAACGATAGCGTTGTCACGTGGCTGTCACTCGAGAGAAATAGCACCACGCACCTCGGCCGCGGGGGGTCAGTGTGTTGTTACCTGCTGAGTATTGGTGGGCTCCGGTATGATAGGTGGGCGTGGTTTGCATGGTGGGGGGCCGGGTAAGGGGGGGGGGGGGCTAGCACCTCGGCCGCGGGGGGTCAGTGTGTTGTTACCTGCTGACTATTGGTGGGCTGCGGTATGATAGGTGGGCGTGGTTTGCATGGTGTGGGGGGGGGGGGGCTAGCACCTCGGCCGCGGGGGGTCAGTGTGTTGTTACCTGCTGACTATTGGTGGGCTGCGGTATGAAGTAGGTGGGCGTGGTTTGCATGGTGTGGGGGGGGGGGGGGGCTAGCACCTCGGCCGCGGGGGGTCAGTGTGTTGTTACCTGCTGACTATTGGTGGGCTGCGGTATGATAGGTGGGCGTGGTTTGCATGGTGTGGGGGGGGGCTAGCACCTCGGCCGCGGGGGGTCAGTGTGTTGTTACCTGCTGACTATTGGTGGGCTGCGGTATGATAGGTGGGCGTGGTTTGCATGGTGTGGGGGGGGGCTAGCACCTCGGCCGCGGGGGGTCAGTGTGTTGTTACCTGCTGACTATTGGTGGGCTGCGGTATGAAGTAGGTGGGCGTGGTTTGCATGGTGGGGGGGGGGGGGCCTAGCACCTCGGCCGCGGGGGGTCAGTGTGTTGTTACCTGCTGACTATTGGTGGGCTGCGGTATGATAGGTGGGCGTGGTTTGCATGGTGTGGGGGGGGGCTAGCACCTCGGCCGCGGGGGGTCAGTGTGTTGTTACCTGCTGAGTATTGGTGGGCTGCGGTATGAAGTAGGTGGGCGTGGTTTGCATGGTGGGAGGGGCGGGGCCTAGCACCTCGGCCGCGGGGGGTAACGCCCGTGTCGCCGCTCCGCTCGGGTTGAATACGTCCACGTAGGATTTCTTTATATCTGTGGAATGACAAATGATTGAATTTTGAGACAACCAAAAACTGATGTGGAGGTCGTTTCAACACCTGCATAAAACTTACGTCTGCCTTTCTGCATTTTAAAGATGTTAGAGACCGGTGCGGCGCTGTTTGGTACAGCGGGAGGAGCACCCCCTGCCCCGCCCGCCGCCGGGGGCTGCTGCGGCGCCGTCGGTGTAGCGTTCCTGCAAATTCTGTGTTTGTATATAAACATACTGATATTTAGAAACTGAAATACTGTTATGAAGGATTCTACTTATCTGTAAAACTGAAAGAAAGAATGGAAAGACTTAATCATTAGAAAAAATAAGTGGCGATACTAACTGCATCTGTGGCGCGAGGTCCGCTAGTTTGGGCGGCGGCGGCGGCGCGGCGCTGGTGTCCTCGTCGGAGCCGTCCGTGTTGCGCCAGCGCTTCGTCTCGGGGTCCCACACGATCTGCACACACGCGACCACCATCATACCATGTTATACATATACACGCACTTACCTCGGCTGGGATACTCATTTAGATCTTACAAAACTTGTTTTAAGTGCAGTACGAGGTGAATATTGCAAATCGACTATTGGAAAGAGACAATAGACTAATCGTGACGTTTGACAAAGATATCGCACTCTGAAGCTGAAATGAGCCAATGTGCAATATTTATTGCCATGTACTGTGAGTGG
>JARACY010006371.1:0-17457 GCA_029255725.1 Scrobipalpa atriplicella
AGTCACAAATAAAAACGTGGAAAACGCATGTGCACGACTCTTTATAATCTTGTTCAAACAGTTTTTTGTTTCCATTTCGTCGCGTGATTGTGTTGTCTACTATAATTTCTTCCTCTGCACAAAGTATGGCGTGCTTTACCATTCTCTCTTATGTCTTTTTTATATTATTTTTTGCCCGCATTAATAACTATTACTGTTAAACTATCGCATAAGTGAACATTTTGCGTAATATGTAATTGGATTAAAAGAACTTTCTTTTGTTAACTTTAACTTTCGCTTATTTTGATGCTGTAAACATATTAAGCCTTTCTCTCTTAATTAATAATTTTCCTTTTTCAATAGTAATATAATAACTGGCTTTGTAATACACAGTTTTAACTAAATGAGTATACTTATTTACCCTTAAATTTGCCAGATCTTCTGGTTAAAACGGTAACCTTTGACGCTCTGCCTACCTCCATGGGTGTAATTTATTTAATTATCACGTGATTTTTTTGTTTCCAACACGAGCAATAACGTGATAAATTAAGTCGTGTAATTATATTTAAAAATACTTTCAAAACGTTATTTATAAAAATGCTTAACCTCGGTAATCGGTACTTAATGATCAAATTATTTACACTTACGCTGTAATAACTTAATAATGTGACATTACGAAACTACCTGTTTATTTATAAATTACATATAAGGAATGGTATATGTTGTTTAAAAATATATTTAATGACTTAAGTTTCTTGCATGAATATAAGAGTGCAATTTATTGAGCATTTTGGGAATTTATGTAGTGTTAACAGATTTGGAATTGGAATGTAATGCTTGTGAACTGAAAGAATGACCAAAATAGAGTTAAAGATATAACGAACTCACTTTTAAAGGCACTAGCATTCCTTCCTATACACACATAACTACTTCAGCAATAACTTAATTTTCGAATTAGAAGTTTGAAAAACTGCAAAAACATAGTTAGTTTAGTTTAGTTTATTTATTTCACAATACAGGTTTCACAATATAATTAAATTACAATCAATAATATAATGTCCGCCGTAATGTGATAAGTAGTAGCATGGTAATGGTGTAGGTACTTTCTGAAATTTTAACATGTTTACTTTTAAATAAGTTATGTGACCCGGGGTTTTTGCAATACTGTTAATATTAAAATTTCATTTACTTATTTTTTATTTCATTTATTTTTTTCATTTATTAAGTTTAAGCTTCTTTGTATTTAGTACATAACGAGATTGTTTTGTATTTATTTTTATACAGCAGTCTGTGAATAAAGAATTTATCTATCTAATATCTAATATTACCCTAATAATGTTTATTATTATTACCATGGAGCAAGTAACCACTCCAAATATCGGGGTCAATCAATAGTCAAATTTATCTCAGTCAAAACTCAGTTCAAAATAGGAAATTGCATCAAAATTTGATACCTAAACACCATTTAGAAATGCAGAAATGTACGCACTTTCCGTTGTACAATACTATTATGTAGAGCTGTATCTCTTTTATGCAAATGTTGTTGGAAGTTGTTTCCACAATGTGGGAAAAGCAAGTTGCGTATTCTTAGCATTACCACGCATTACCAAAGAAAATATAATATTAGCTAACGGCATTACTAAGTTGTGCGTTTCTTATTCCTATAATAAAAAAGAAAGCTAAATTAATGTTTCAACCTAATTTAAACCTTAATTCTTTTTGGCGTTTTTGCCATTGACTCTAGCATAAACTAGTTTTGAATGTACCCTGACGAACTTTTGACGAACCCTGGTGTCAGACACCGCTTCCTTGGATCATTTGTCAACCAAACAACCCTACATATAAGATTGTACATGTACCTACTTTATAGAGGTTAAAAAAAAACATTAAAAGCTAAGTACATAATATAAACAAACAATCTAAACTAGTAGCAAAACAAAACACATCACGTTTCTTAATGATGTTTTGATGCATTTACAATTATGTCTAAGAAATGTGAAATGAAATGAAAACGGTAGGTATACAATTTACTTAATGACTTCAGAGAAACTTACTATACGACTTCAAAGTTGTTTACGAGTGCTAATAGCTAGTTTTGCGACGTTAAAGCTTTAGTTATTAACGGGTAGTATAGTCCTGAGTCCTGAGTCGTGGGTTCGAATCTAGTTTAAATAATTTACATTTTTAAAATGATATTAATGAATGAAAATAATGCTTGCTTAGTGTTAATAATAATAAGTAAACTTCGTACGTAACTTTAAAATTGTGTGACTTGCAGCCGATCGAAATAAACTGTGATAATTTAATATTTATAATCATAAAAATAAACTCAAGGACTTATGAAGTGACAAAGTGATGGGATCATTTATAATTGAACTAAATAAGAATACATTAGCGATAGTGAATAGTTAGTATAAACCTAGTGAACTAGTGACAGAACAAGATGGACAGCCACGAGAGAGAATCCAGGAGTTCCAGGGCCAGTGATTCACCTGGAGATACCATGAACGATGTGTACGCGGCCTGGCGTAAGTTTATACGGGTGTAAGGGACAGCTTCCCGCAAAATTGAGGGGTTGCTTAGTCAACGAATCCGAACATTTTTCACGAAGAAATCTATCAGGAAACGTTTTTTTTTTTACTTCGCTTTGCCCATACAAAATGACCACCTTAATCGGCTTGATCAGAGATTTTGTATTGGGTTTTTTTTTTTCATTTCCTGATAGAATTTCATCGTGTTTGTTAATTTTAGTTGACTGAGCAACCCCTATCAATTTGCGGGAAGCTGTCCCTTACACCCTTCATGAATAAGTCTCCACCCCACTCCACATAGTTGTTGTTGTTATTTCTAAGATAATGCACAAGTATAACACAACATGATTTTTATCAAGGGACATGTGAGATATAAATTTAGGATTCCCTTTGGCCATTCTTGGCAAATGCCAGAACCCTACAATCCATGGTGGCTCCTATTTCTGCCAAGACATTATTTTATGTAGAAAAGTAGCCACATCGAAAGTCTGAAACCATGTTTGGAACATACAAAGGAATTATTCCTTAGTTATTTAGGTCTCATGCCCAAAACTTTCACTAAAGACTATCCTTGTCACCTAGGTCCGCATACCACAATCAATTTTGCATATCTATTCACTCAGTGGGTGTGCGAATTGCATTAGGCATGGCACAACATACGTTTAACGTTTTATTGCTGTGGTACTACGGAAAAGACATTACTTACTACGGTTTACGAGGTATTGAATACTGTTCCTCGCTCAATAGGGCTCTACCAATGAGGGGTTATTTATTTCATTCTCAGCGGTTCCACTAGCGTTAAATGAGTTTCCCGTGAAAATGAATGTTATCCCGCTGTGAAAAGTAGCCTATGTCCTATTCCAGGCTAAGTTTTATCCCGATCCCTTCTACTAGTTGAAGCGTGATTTAATAACAAACATCCAATCATTCAAATATCCAAACCTTCGCATTTGTAATATTAGTACGATTTGCTGAGGAATACTTTATATTAGCAGTTCTTCCCTATCGATATTATCCAGGATTTACTTAGTATACGCAGGTCTGTATAAGAACGTCTCTTCATAAAATTCTTATGTTGCGTTAAAGTGGAATGATACTATCGTCAACATAATATTATGCATCGGCGCCGACAAAGTACGCAACCTGTCCTTCACCGATCGTATCATGTTGTGTTATACTTGTGCATTATCTTAGAAATAACAACAACAACTATGTGGAGTGGGGTGGAGACTTATTCATGAAGGGTGTAAGGGACAGCTTCCCGCAAATTGATAGGGGTTGCTCAGTCAACTAAAATTAACAAACACGATGAAATTCTATCAGGAAATGAAAAAAAAAAACCCAATACAAAATCTCTGATCAAGCCGATTAAGGTGGTCATTTTGTATGGGCAAAGCGAAGTAAAAAAAAAACGTTTCCTGATAGATTTCTTCGTGAAAAATGTTCGGATTCGTTGACTAAGCAACCCCTCAATTTTGCGGGAAGCTGTCCCTTACACCCGTATAAACTTACGCCAGGCCGCGTACACATCGTTCATGGTATCTCCAGGTGAATCACTGGCCCTGGAACTCCTGGATTCTCTCTCGTGGCTGTCCATCTTGTTCTGTCACTAGTTCACTAGGTTTATACTAACTATTCACTATCGCTAATGTATTCTTATTTAGTTCAATTATAAATGATCCCATCACTTTGTCACTTCATAAGTCCTTGAGTTTATTTTTATGATTATAAATATTAAATTATCACAGTTTATTTCGATCGGCTGCAAGTCACACAATTTTAAAGTTACGTACGAAGTTTACTTATTATTATTAACACTAAGCAAGCATTATTTTCATTCATTAATATCATTTTAAAAATGTAAATTATTTAAACTAGATTCGAACCCACGACTCAGGACTCAGGACTATACTACCCGTTAATAACTAAAGCTTTAACGTCGCAAAACTAGCTATTAGCACTCGTAAACAACTTTGAAGTCGTATAGTAAGTTTCTCTGAAGTCATTAAGTAAATTGTATACCTACCGTTTTCATTTCATTTCACATTTCTTAGACATAATTGTAAATGCATCAAAACATCATTAAGAAACGTGATGTGTTTTGTTTTGCTACTAGTTTAGATTGTTTGTTTATATTATGTACTTAGCTTTTAATGTTTTTTTTTAACCTCTATAAAGTAGGTACATGTACAATCTTATATGTAGGGTTGTTTGGTTGACAAATGATCCAAGGAAGCGGTGTCTGACACCAGGGTTCGTCAAAAGTTCGTCAGGGTACATTCAAAACTAGTTTATGCTAGAGTCAATGGCAAAAACGCCAAAAAGAATTAAGGTTTAAATTAGGTTGAAACATTAATTTAGCTTTCTTTTTTATTATAGGAATAAGAAACGCACAACTTAGTAATGCCGTTAGCTAATATTATATTTTCTTTGGTAATGCGTGGTAATGCTAAGAATACGCAACTTGCTTTTCCCACATTGTGGAAACAACTTCCAACAACATTTGCATAAAAGAGATACAGCTCTACATAATAGTATTGTACAACGGAAAGTGCGTACATTTCTGCATTTCTAAATGGTGTTTAGGTATCAAATTTTGATGCAATTTCCTATTTTGAACTGAGTTTTGACTGAGATAAATTTGACTATTGATTGACCCCGATATTTGGAGTGGTTACTTGCTCCATGGTAATAATAATAAACATTATTAGGGTAATATTAGATATTAGATAGATAAATTCTTTATTCACAGACTGCTGTATAAAAATAAATACAAAACAATCTCGTTATGTACTAAATACAAAGAAGCTTAAACTTAATAAATGAAAAAAATAAATGAAATAAAAAATAAGTAAATGAAATTTTAATATTAACAGTATTGCAAAAACCCCGGGTCACATAACTTATTTAAAAGTAAACATGTTAAAATTTCAGAAAGTACCTACACCATTACCATGCTACTACTTATCACATTACGGCGGACATTATATTATTGATTGTAATTTAATTATATTGTGAAACCTGTATTGTGAAATAAATAAACTAAACTAAACTAACTATGTTTTTGCAGTTTTTCAAACTTCTAATTCGAAAATTAAGTTATTGCTGAAGTAGTTATGTGTGTATAGGAAGGAATGCTAGTGCCTTTAAAAGTGAGTTCGTTATATCTTTAACTCTATTTTGGTCATTCTTTCAGTTCACAAGCATTACATTCCAATTCCAAATCTGTTAACACTACATAAATTCCCAAAATGCTCAATAAATTGCACTCTTATATTCATGCAAGAAACTTAAGTCATTAAATATATTTTTAAACAACATATACCATTCCTTATATGTAATTTATAAATAAACAGGTAGTTTCGTAATGTCACATTATTAAGTTATTACAGCGTAAGTGTAAATAATTTGATCATTAAGTACCGATTACCGAGGTTAAGCATTTTTATAAATAACGTTTTGAAAGTATTTTTAAATATAATTACACGACTTAATTTATCACGTTATTGCTCGTGTTGGAAACAAAAAAATCACGTGATAATTAAATAAATTACACCCATGGAGGTAGGCAGAGCGTCAAAGGTTACCGTTTTAACCAGAAGATCTGGCAAATTTAAGGGTAAATAAGTATACTCATTTAGTTAAAACTGTGTATTACAAAGCCAGTTATTATATTACTATTGAAAAAGGAAAATTATTAATTAAGAGAGAAAGGCTTAATATGTTTACAGCATCAAAATAAGCGAAAGTTAAAGTTAACAAAAGAAAGTTCTTTTAATCCAATTACATATTACGCAAAATGTTCACTTATGCGATAGTTTAACAGTAATAGTTATTAATGCGGGCAAAAAATAATATAAAAAAGACATAAGAGAGAATGGTAAAGCACGCCATACTTTGTGCAGAGGAAGAAATTATAGTAGACAACACAATCACGCGACGAAATGGAAACAAAAAACTGTTTGAACAAGATTATAAAGAGTCGTGCACATGCGTTTTCCACGTTTTTATTTGTGACTAACATAAATTCTTTCTGCGCAAATTTTATAAAATATTGATTTAAAAGCCAGCGTAGCAAAGTAAATTGAAATCACTTCAGTTACGTTAAAGGAAACAGTTATATAATAAATTTTGGGATATAGTTCGGTAATTATTTAAATAATGTTTGCCGTTTACAAATATTTTTTATGCTGAAGTAACTATGAAGGTACAATAACATTCAAGGATTTGCTGGAAAAATATGTTGCAGACATAGGCCTATGAAACTTCGCTGACGTAGCAAAATGATGACAGCAAAAAGGTATCCAATTAGCAGTGAAATAAAAGATGGCGCCAACGAAACATCCGCAACATGAAACCGCGCCAGTGTAAACAACACCTTATACAGTTTATAGTTCTCACGACTTTCTCGCTCGTGAGAAGAGACTGTTTTTTATTTGTTAAAAAGAAGGTGCTGTCGTGAACAATATACGACTGTTTATTTTTCGCATTACCGCAACAAAATTTATGCATTTGCTATCGTAGTCTAGGATCTACTTTTATGTAACGTAATGTTGCAAGGGGCCGATAACCCTTAAATAAAAAACGTTCCTTTTTTACAAAAAGAAATAAAACAGTATGAAAATTTACTATAACCAATGACAATAAAATCTCACGACGAATTGAGAACCTCCTCCTTTTTTTGGAAGTCGGTTAATAATATAATTTATGTGAGAAACATTTAGTCAGAGATGCGAAAAGTTGCTAATTGATTATCACAATTTATCACACACCTACTCTAATTAATTTTTTTGCCACACACCATTAGCACCGCCATCAAACCCACCATACTAATCCTTCAACACTGACGTCATGTCCGATCCTGACCGGATATGACGTTTATTACCGCCATACATATCTAAATGCCACCACATCTCATTCAAATCCTGCGCACGAGTTGACAGGAGGATTGTAGTAGTGAGGATGTGAATGACACCTTAGGAAGTAGATAGCAATCATTACAGCATTTAGGAAGTAGAGTTGGTATTCGAGATATCCTGTTGGTTTCATGGTGAAAAATATGTTTTATTTTAGGAGATAAGAAATAAAATACAGCTGCGTATGCGGCTGATGAAACAGTTAGTATGACCGAGAAAACTGAAAAGAGAGCCGATCGATTGTAGCAAAGCACAATCCTAATTGAAATACCTATTTATGCTACAAAATCTATCAGATGCCGTTGACGCTCTGCTTACCCCGTGAGGGAATCGATGATTGTATTTATAATTCAATCATAGTAAATCAATTTACAACAGCTAAACCAGTCGTCAAACCATAGCAATGCCAGTATTATCCCTTTTGAAATTACTATTGCGTGTGCGCACATAAGTCCTACATAAATTAGAGACGATACCACATGGAGATGACTCAATAATGACGTACATTGCCGACTATAGCACATAATATACGTATACATACAGTCGTCGCATCTGTATGCTAAGCCTCAACGACCCCTAAAAAGGGTTTTTGCGCTACGATTGACAAGACTTTTGAGGGTTATTTTTAGAAGAAATAAATTTTGTATTATGTATTTGCTATTTTAAAAGGCAATCCACTATCACCTAAATTGCAACACCAAAACCCTCGTCTCCCTCTACGAACTACAGTATACTTGCAAACTGGAACTTTCTATGTTTTTCTATCGCTTCCAATCCAGCATGGAAGTTCATACTTTACATTGCCAGCAATGGTCAACGTCATCGCATCATTTGTCTCAATATTATTGTGTGCCGTAGACACGTTTCGCTCTGGTGGTGTTGAAAACGATGGTCATGGTATTGCTGGTCAGGTGATTTCCTATACACATGCATATGTAATTGCTTATTGTATGCTGTTTAACATTTGCATTATGCTGGCTGAATGGAAGAGTTGTGACAGAGTGGGTAATGATGTATTTATTCATAATAAGGATGAGTAGATATGTAGAAATAAGGTTTATATAAAGGAGATTACAGTCAGTCGATCAATTTGGGAAATCTGTTTTGGGTATGCTCTTGACTCTAGTCTACTCCGGAGATGACTTGAACACAGGTTGATAATAGGATAAGGTCATCCTGAAGCTTGAAAGGTATTGGAATTTTTTAACACTTTCGGAGCATAGCAAGTTGTTAGTGGTACCACAGTCCTGAATAGGCTACTAGGTGGATCCACATGTATTTTCGATTTTAGGTAAAGATTTTCATCAGAATCCAATAAACTGTGAGGATAAATTGTGATCAGCAATAGTTACTTATAGATGAAACGTTCGATTCTAATTTTCTGTTTACTTGCAATGAGGAAAACAAGTCAAATCAATTAGAATACCAATGTTCAAAGATTAAGTAAAGATGATCATAAATAGGTAGGTACCATATATTTACATAGATACATTTTATGACTAGCTTACTTAGATGATGTCATAATAGAAGGTTAAATATCTAGATTTTATTAGACTTGCAATAAGTAGGATAAACTATTGGCACTACCATCAGAAAGAGCTAAGCAAATGCATTTTGTAAATTGAGGAATTTAGTCACTTTGACACCCGAAAAGTCAGACGTTAGCTTCAATCTTTTGCTTTGTAATGGTTGTAAGTATTAGATCCGAAAATTTGTTTTGGATAGAATCAAAATCACCAATGTTATCATATAAGGCTGATTTAGTTGACTAAATGGTCCCACAAAAAAAAAAAAAAAACATATGTCTCAGTATTTTTCCAGTTTGCGTACTACTAAGTTAAACGATGCATGTCCACACTACAAGTTTACTTTAAATAGTTTACATGGATGATATCATCGTAACATCGTGTATGTGATATATATTTGCTGCATAGTATATTTACGTAGCCCGACCTTGGCCCTAGATTAGATATACCGTGAAATATGGCGGAACAGAGATTTATACTTGTTTAAGGTAATTTACTAAGTGGAGTGGATCACATGAGGTGAAGTGAAGGTAACATATCATAAGAAATCAAAATTGTTTAAGAAATTAAAAATAATTTGAAATCTAATAAAGACCAAAGATAATTATATTGATAGGTATACCAGTGTGTGTAAATTTACACGAAATAATACTAATGAATATGAATAATATATTTTAAAATGAAAAGCGATAAAATTGTTGATAAGAGTTCTAATACCAACTCAATGACTATTTTATTACCAAATTTTTTTAAGAGTTTGATTAAATAGATAGAATAACAAAATTATTTTTTTCTAATAGATCATAATCAGTGAAGCGTTAAATAGGTATGAGTCTTACTTTCAAGACAAAGCTTAAAAAACTAAAATAAGTAAAAATATGAAATTATAATAATACCTTCAAGCGAGAATTATTATTAGCTAACCCAAAAGGTCACATGTAAAACAAATTGGTCAAACATAAACTATGGTCCTAAGTCATAACCAGTAGAAGATAAAGAGATTAGGCTAAATGAGCATCGTTAGCTTTAATAGCATGTGGCTTGAGTAAATTAGGCCTTGCTTGTTACTGAGTCTTGTCATGGCCAGGTTTGCTATAACATATTGTTTTAAAAAATATGTAGAGTCAACTGGTAAAAAATTCCAACATACATAAATTTCCAAAACAAAAAGGATTGGTAAAATTTTCCAATATATCCTATACACTTTCATATACAACATGTAGATAGGAAAAAATAATTAGCAAGGTATGAATGATTTATATTAGAGTTGAAGTAGAGGGACCGCACAGTCCAAATAAGGATAAGATATGATAATTTTTAACCTCAGAGACTATAAAAATCAACTTTAAACTATTAATTCGATAAACTTTGTAATTTGATTCTATAAAATTCTAAAAAAACTACAAGTTGTTAAACTCATAAAAGCTAAAAATGGTGTTTGCAGGGTCAAAAGTGCCAATATTTTGGCATTTACAAAAAATAACTCATCATTAACTGATATGGCATTCGCCAAATCATCTGTTTTATAAGTCGATAACATTTTGTAGGCGGAAATATGATAAAAGGAATCGTAAATGTCAAATTTTATTGTGTTTGTTTCATTTATAGGCTCCTATAAATTGAATACATTTGCATTGAAGCATAAACGTTTTTGGCTTTATGGAAATTTTAGCTTTTGCCGCGGTTAGATTTTCATTTTAATAATTTTGATTGCTTTGGCTACTCGCGTTACCTATTGATTCGTTGCGTCGCAACCATAAATTAGATTAACATAGAGCGTTATAAATAACATGGCTTCACTAAAATCACATCAAACTATTTATCCAAAACATTTGCACTGTATCTTATCTATCACAAAATCAAACACAACAAAACAATTGACAGTCAAAAAACAGTTGCTACGACAACGTAAAATAACCTTAAAATTGTGTCACATAACCTCACTTTTACACTGATTCCATTTTTAAAAGTCTATCACAAATATTCGACTTAGGGAATCATTTTTATATTTTTCTTTTTTCCATTTTCTTTTTAATTTCAGCCAGGCATAAGATTTCAGCCGGCAGCCTCTACAACACTAACTAAATTATCAATTGGGGCCAGACAGCTGATTAAACATACTACGACACAGTTCCAATTGCGGAAGAGTTTTCTAAAAGAGCCTTATCGGGAGCGGTTGAAAGTAGAAAGTTGGGGTGAAAATGATTTGGGACCTTGTCTCAATAAGGCTTGCAAGTTGCCGCGCATGTGCCAAGTCACAATGGGGTTTCAGAAGTAGATTGCAGCTGGAGAATTCTTTACTTTATTGCAAAGACCACAAAGTAGCAAATTCAGTGGACAGAATAGAGTCATGCGCAGAAAATGCTAGTATTTGAAATATTTTGTTTGTAGATGATTTCAAACAACCCAGGAAATACAGAAAGAAACACTTAAATACACTTTAAAATTGTAAACACAGAAACTTAGCTTCAATATGGTTGTTTGATTTTAAGTTCGAGTTGGTAGCAAGTCGTGAGGTAGTATTTGTGTTGTGTTGATCAATAGAAGAGCGGAAAAACCTAATGGAAAATCCAGTTATGGTATTATTTTTTATACATAAATTATGAGTGAATATATTATCATATATAACATATAATCACGCCTTTATCCCTAATGGGGTAGGCAGAGCGTAAACGACCTAAACAAAAGTCGTTCCGCCACGTTTGACAAATTTTGAGGGTTATTCCAGATGGATCTGTATATTGCTATAGTGACAGGTTGTCAGCCCATCGCCTAAATTACAATACTGTAACCCTCATATCCCTTAGCTGATTTTTACAGCATGCCCGGGAGGAGTTGCAGCTGGCACATTCTATGTTTTTCTATCACTCCCAGTCCAGCATGGAAGTAATTATGAGTGAATGTAAGTAGCTATATATGGACGAGAGTACTAGACTAGAACTTTCTAGATCTTCCCATAAAAATCGAAATATAGAAAAAAAATGGTTTTGGTAGTCCAACCTGCTGGGCAAATTCATTGTTCTATTCATTCTGGTGTTATTATTTCTTTCAGAGTATAGAGGTCAGAGGCCAGTGCAAGGTGACTCCATCTTGAGCCTTTTCCTGATTATTTGGTGTTAGGAGACAGCAGTTTGATAAAAGCTGTTTTGACCTCATAGCATAACTCTTGTGTACAACTAACTCCATAAGGAAGTTTTTAAATGTAGCTCATATATGCACCTCCTCGCAAAAACGCAATATCTCAACCAACCAGATATCCATCAGCCTCGTTCACGGATTCTGCGAAGGTCAGACTGTCAAACCAGCGCAGAATATTGAATAGCGTGATGTCAACATTACATCACTTGACCGACCTGTTGTGTGTGCGCATTAAATTCTACTATAGTGTTGTGAGGCTCAAATGTTTTTTTTAGAAGATTTGCAGCCTCGAAGCATGCGGCCGCGATAAGACCGCGATAGCTATTTTATCACATCTATCTGTCAAATTGTGTTATGGGAGATTGAAGGATAGATGCGATATATTCGTTATCGCGCGGTGGCATGCTACAGGGGCTGGGAGGATCTGAACCTGGCGACTGATAACGTATTAGCCATCACTAAATAACTGACAAGGGACTATTTAATTTAAGAATATATTTTTGGACTATTGACTCGAAGAAGAAGAGTAATAAATGCTTTATAGCTGCAGCCACTAGCAGGATAGGTTGATTTTTAATTATCAGTGCTTTTGCAACGGCTTCCCGGCCCCGGTATAGGGCATAACCAACAACGGGTTGACAACCCAACCCTACAGCAATACACAAATCTGCCTATCTGGAATAACTCTCACTCAACATATAATTTTGTCAAATATGGCGAAATAATAATATGTGCGCCAAAAAATAGGCGTTCTATTCTACACAGAAAACTTGAGAAAAGATTCCAAGTATAGCACAAAATATCATCATGACAATGAACTAGTTATCAACAATGATGGCGTTATCTATGTAGGCAACGGCCTTATTAGCTATGTTAATATTTTGCATAGAGGTGAGGAGATAAACGATGATCTTTGCGACACTACTGCCATCTGTTGAACAGGACATGTAGGACATGCTTGCATTACAATAAGCTGAGATTGAATCTGTAAATCATCTGTCCATACAAGTATACAAGCTTATGAAGTACGATAGGATTATATATGTAGGATACAAATTGTATTAATCTCTTATAATGACAACATGAAAATTGTAAACTTGGTATTTTTGATAACTTACACTGGTTTTAATAGTTATAATCATTAGTAGGTACAATTTGAATCTCTGACATCAGGCTTATAAGCTCAACTGATTTAATGATTTTATCTTTGCTACCTGAGTCCAGCTTAAACTATTAGCTTCATTGCCCATATTGCCTTAACTCCAAAATGCACTTACTTACATAACTTTTTATGGCACTAATCTTACTCCAAGGTTGTCTGACACTACTTTTAAAGAATGTTTGATTTACCACCAGATTTTATGTTTCAACATCAGTGTCGAAACATCTTAATACGCCAAGTAGGTAATAAGCAAATAAAGCTTGGATTACTATTATTATCTTTATCTATACTATCAATGAAGAACCTTACATAAATGAAGAATTAAAATTTGTTTGTTTGCTGGTAGCGGTAATTTCCGCACCTACCAAACAGATTACAGAATATGTATTTCTCTAATAGACATCTAAATTATTTCTGACTGGCTGGTGCCTGCGTCTTTGTTCGCGTGAAGGGTTGGATACGCTTCAAAATAGAGGTTAGGTACTTACAGATAGACAAACTAATAAATTGTAACAATGACACCTAGACTACCATTAGTCTCAGAAAAATATCTTATTCCGACGGTAAAATATATAAAGCCGCGGGTGAAACCGTGGGTCAGCAAGCAATTTTGAATAAATAGAGATAAAAAATATGAATTGAAAGATGATTGCAAAATTATTAGCGCCACACACAGTGTGCGAATATATCGACAAAAAATAAAGCAAAAAATATAAAGTGTTATTGAAATTAATCTTCAACGCTTCAAAGGAATATAATGGCTTCATGTTTGAAGATATAATTTCAATGAATAGGTTAAAATAAGTGAGTCCATTTGTTTTGTTTTGATCGCTGAGTCGTTTGTCTTTGAATTTACATTTCTATTTTGACGAATGACGTGTGTGAAGTGTTATTTTACTTTTCATCCCATCTATTCGAAAACGACGACTTTAATCGCATATAAGTGCGCCTAAAGTTGATGCTTCTAAGCGATATAGGTACTATTACTCTACTCTTTGCTAGAGACTGTCCCAGCAGGGTAAAAATGAGATTTTAATCCTCTTTATGAAAAAGAACTTTTAATCGCACTTTTTGAATTTGGAACCTCTTTTTCTTTTTTCTTGATTTGGCATGACTGACGAGGAGTGAAAACAAAATAGTTAGATGTCGAATTTAAATAATGGTAAACTGGCTGGTTAGACTGCGCGACGGCTGATAAAAAAAAACATATTGAAAATGCACGAACTACGGCACGAGTGGGCAGCAGGGTTTTATAGGGAGCCCGTGTATTCGACTCTTTCTACGAATTATTAAATATTCAAAATGAGGTCTTCTAGCAGTGAAATTACCTATAACATTCTTATTCTATTATATTTAAATTTACAAGTGTTAGTTAGGCGCCTTTTTTTCTCATAGAGGGGGATGAAAAGTAGAGTGTATCACTCGGGAGCAAAAATATTTTTGGCTCGGGCGACGTACTTTGAATCCCTCGCTACGTTCAGGATTCTACTTTAGAATCCCTCGCTACGCTCGGGATTCTACTCTAGAATCCCTCACTTCGCTCTGGATTCAAAAAAACGCCCTCGCCTTAAAAATATTATTTTACTCCCACGTAATAAAATCTACTATTGAATTTAAAATGGATCTGTCAAATTGATTGATTTTGATCTACACCTGCATTATACGTACTGAGTGAAAGAACTTTGAGTCAATAAATAAAAGGCGTTTGAACTTTGCATAAAAAAATTAATTGTGATTATGAGAGTTGATTGAAAACAACATGAAGAAATGTAACCACATTTGATCATGTTGTTGACAAACTTCTTAGAAACCAGAATAGGTATCCTGCCTGTTTGTGCCAATTTTATTAATATTCAGAATATATAAAATTTAATACAGTAGCCATGGCAACGGTGTAAATATCTTCAATTTAATTACCATAGATTTATATTCAATGTCGGCAGCCAATGAACTGCGCCTACGCAAACCATGCTATACTATCAATAATACTATTAATAATCCCACATAATCTTACGAGATATGCGAAGATAAAGATATTGTGGGAATTCATACTAATAGTGAATATGGAATGCTAATTTATGTTCTTCTTCTGTCGTGTGGGTTGTGTCGATTGGATGAACCCTGGTGTCAGGGTTTTTAAACATTTAGGTCTTTAACATGGTTAGTGTAACGGCCACTATAGAAGACAGCTTAACGTTGTGCCCTCCAAAGTACGGAATCCTTTTCTTGACAGATAAATTAGGTGATTGAACTTGGGATATTCTAACTAAATTGGGGCGTGTTGTTTTGTGAAATTTACAAAGAGATATTTTGAAAAATATCAACATTGCATTTCACCCTCGAAAATCGAACGTACGACCTCCGGATCGAAAGTCCAAAGGCTTATACCACTAGATCACAGAGGCAGTTTTATAGTATAGTAAATATGGAATGATAATTAATGTGTGTAGACATGTGGAGGTGGCGGACGCCGGCGTTTTAATGCATATTAATTGGTGGCTGTCCGCCCCGCAGTCTTGCATGCATTTTACCACGGGAATGAGTCATTTCCTGAGGTAAAATTTAGGCTACATCTATAAATCGATCTCTATGTAAAATTCTAGCAAGATAAGGCTAGCGGTTTTGCACGAATTTTTCCGCCGGAATAATAAGTTTTCCTGAAATAGTACGGAGCTGTTATCATTTTCCATTTTAAAATCTATCTCTGTGTAGAATTTAAGCTTAATAGTTTTAGCGGTTAACCGACAATGTAAACGAGTTACTAGATGTTGATTAATCTCTGTAGCTTCCGTGCAAAATCCATTTGTGATGAACATTAGTCATGCATTTAAAGTAAATAAAATATGATTTTCATTATATTAGTATTATTTATAATAATTTCACATAAAACAGCAGTATTTGGCTTCGGGAAAAAATACCACCTTTAGAACTTTTTATAAATCTTTCAAAAATAGTTTTATGCAAATGAGTAGATAATACATATGTAAATAATAGAAACCACAACACTACACACTATAAGCGAGAATCATGACGACTCTTAAAGAATGGAACATTTCTCAAAGATCTATGACTGTATTGTCACAACCGCTGTAGATTTCTACTGCGTTTCTATGGCTGAGTGTGACATCTATTATTTAAGATAATCGGTGACAAAGGTGACAGGTGAAGTGTTATAAAATGGATGTGGTTTGACTACTTTTAAACTAGTGTCATTGATGATGATGATGCTATAATAAAAACAATATGATAAGCCTATTCTGCCTACAAAAGACATCAACGCAGTTCTTTAAATAGAGTTTAAGAAGTTGATTTTTAAATTGCGTATTTTGACTTAACGAATCACAGTAAATATGGTTTAAACTTAGAATAGGTTTTGTATTTTTGTCAAAGTAGCACATTTCGTAGAATATAGCACCTACCTAGTCACCTAAAGTATAGGCACGTATAGGCAAGGTAAAAAGATAGTCACTCAGCTTGAAAGGGAACAATTTACCTTCTGGTCAGTAATTTCTGGAACGCTACAGATGATTCGAACTTTCCAGTTTGAATTAGGTTCGGAAAACAAAAGGGCCAATGGGCGTGCGGCGAGCCGTGACGCGCGCAGGAAGCCGGATGTCAGGTGCGCCGACGCACAGGTAACAAGGGTCCCAGCAGGGTTGGTAACATCATGTTTTGCATATTGAGAAAATAAATTACAATTAATTTGAAGAAGATTTATGTTACTTGACTTTTTCGTGCTGCCCCAACAGCACAATATTTTATTAAAATTGATAGTACTGTTTAAAAATTTTGTGATAAAGCCCTTAAAAATTCCAATAGAATCTATCGAGCTAGTATCTAAATCTAATGTCCCATTTCAAATATTAGTGAATTAGTTAAAATAAATTTCTAGCTGGAAGGATACTGGACCTTGTTGAGACACTTACATATTTCACACATTGGAATCAGCCAACCCTATGGGCCCCGGCATTTTTTATTATTGTTTTGACTGGTTTTTGTAGGGAATCAATAGTGGGTGGATGAGGGCAAGTGAGGTTATATTTTGAACAGGGAAGAATAGGACAGGATAAGAGCGGTGTAGTTTTTTGTGGTGCTACCAGAACCTTCCTTTGTTCTTGTGATTGATAATAATTTCATTGTTAGTAATTTTGTCAATTTTAATTAAGACCAGTTTTCGATGGTTGTTTAGTGCCCTTTGGTTTTTA
>JARACY010006372.1:0-17453 GCA_029255725.1 Scrobipalpa atriplicella
ACACAGACCAGAGGCCTACGGTATTAGCTGTGCCTACACGGATCATGGATTCGACTCAATATGAAGAAAAGCTGCTTCTTATCCTGGACATACTGTAAAATCCAATTCAGGTTTTTCAAAAACGGCCTTTAAGGCTTTGACATAGAATGTACCATGTGTTTCTTTAATTTCATATACTGTAAGGTTCAGTCAACCTTTGCGAAAACTGCTTTTAGTTATTAAGGCGTTGAAACTCTACCTACCTTGAAAGGGATAAAGCCGTGATTTTATATACTATATACACCGTCGTTATAACACCCAACCCAATCCAAAGCTATGGTTTCTATTCATCCCTCGATTCCCTGTGTAAATCACTAAGTACGAAAACTTCAATAGAGAAGATGGGTTTAAATTGTCGAGCACATATTTGACCAAAAGTGCTCTAGAATCGAAGTTTTCATGTAACCCCTACCTTATACCTACAACTGGTACCGTTGGATTTAAATTAATACCCTGTATATTTATAGAAAACTAGATTTCCGCCCTGCGGTTTTACCCGCGGCTTACTGAGTTTTCCCGTGGGAATCAGGCATTTTTTTGGGGCAATAAGTAACCCAGGGTGTCAGCTACCTCCATACCAAATTTAATTAATATCGCTCCAGCCGTTAAGACGTGTAGAGTAACAAACATCCATGATTCCATCCATCCATATTTACATTTTCACGTTTATAATATTATTAGGATAGTAGGTACGTAGGTACATATATGTAATACTTATACCTACTGAAAATCTTCATGGAATCTTATTTAATAACCGACAATTTTACTGACACGTGAGTATATTATAATGATGTTTTTTCCTGTTCTGTTTGTAAAATAAAACAAAAAATTCACATCACGTTTCCATAAAAATAAAATAACATTCCCTCTTAAATTCACAAATAAATTAAGTTTTAAAGAAAATAAATGTCACGGTTAAAACTTAATTAACCATTGATCATCTTAATAGTACTCATTTTCATAGTACCTATTTATTTTTATAGTTCTAACTATTTTTCTGAATGTTAAATTCAGTAGGTACCTACAATATTGGTTCTAAGTAGTTTACAAGGCGTTTGTAATGTATCTGTTACGCACAATCCCCGAAATCGCTCATTGGCCGGAAAAAAGGACCATTTCGCGGATTGGCAAATGCGAAACGCGCAATCCCCGAAATATCCTTTTATTTTATTTTTTCCTTTTATTTGTTTTGGGAGTAATTTGAATGGAAAAGGCATTTTTTTTTTCGAGCTAAATTTTTTTGCTTTGGGAAAGTTGTTTGGTATCATCAGTAGAACGTTGTGGTATAAAGGAACGCAGTACTTTTTTTACACCCTGTATAATTAGGACATCTGCGTTTTCAAGGTAGATGGTTATAGACAGAAAACGATTTTATAATATAATCTTAATAATTAAAATGTTGATGATAAACCATAATTTTATCCGTTTCATAATCTAATCAGTATAATTAATTATGTAAAGATGGAGGCAGATATACATGTAGTCACGCCTGTGTCCCCAGCAGGGACATCAAACTAGTAAGTTTGATAGAGCATAAAAGAAACCAAACAAAAAAGATAAGCAATAAAAAGTTTATGTAAACAGATATCTATCACACTAATGCCTTTGTCTACTGCCTCCATGGTCTAGTGGTCTGAGCCGATCCGTAGGTACGCAAAGTAGATATTTGTTAATTTATAACTTTGTACCTTCTTCTGTAAGATTTCATCAGTTTGGTTAAGACAATGCAGGCTGAATCACCTGATTGTCTGTAAGATAAAAGATTCCGTGCTTCGAAGCGCACGTTGGTCGTGGGTCCCTCGGGTCGTGGTCGTTACACAAACCAAAGTATAGCTATGATATAGGCGGTATAACAAATCTGACACCAGGGTTCATCGGATTGATCTACAAGAACCCACACGACAAGAGAAAAAATGTTTATGTCTGAATTTATTATGCATATTACTTATTTTTTAATGATTTTGCTAATATTTTTTGGTAGGTAATTTGATAAATATTAAATTGCCCGGTCCATTAATAGTATCTTTTCTTTCGTTCTTCGTATGTAGATACCAATAGTATTTATTACTTATCCAACTCGAAGGATTCCGTATAGTAGAAACGCTGCTGGACTGGGAGTGCTAGAAAAACATAGAATGTGCCAGCTGCATCACCTCCCGGGCATGCTGTAAAAACCAGCTAAGGGATTCGAGGGTTTAAGTGTATTGCAATTTATAGGCGATGGGCTGACAACCCGTCACTATAGCAATATACATTATCATCTGTAATAACCCTCAAAACTTGTCAGACGTGGCGGAACGACTTATGTTTAGGTCGTTTTTGCTCTGCCTACCCCTCTAGGGATAAAGGCGTGATTTGTGTATGTGTATGTAGAAACGTCTAGTACGCAGTCAAGAAGAATTAAAAAACAAAGCCATGAATGATTTACACATAACAACAAACCCATCCATAACTCAAATCAATAGCTAATTCTTATACTAATAGTATGTGTTTAATGTTAGTTTGCCTGTTTGTAGATGATGGTAAGTAGCAATTCCGTATGCAATTCGTATACCAGCTCGGTGGCAAGATCAAGGTTAAGCCAATAGTCTGATGAGAAGGAAAGCCGCGGGCCAGACTCAGACCATATTTTTTTCTATTTAATGAAATTGTTTCTTTGTGAAAGTTGTTCAGTTTCATTGGCTGAGCAACCCCTATTTTGTGGGAAGCTGTCCCCGTTACACCCCGTTTAGTGTATGAATGAGCTGAGCAACCCCTATCAGTTTAGTGAATGAATAAGCAACCCCTATCGGTTTGTGGGAAGCTGCCCCCCTTATACCTCGTATAGTGAACAGTTTTCCTTTCACTCGGATTTGCTTTTGTTGTAGCGTTTTTTTAATATTTGGAAGTCATTATTTTTCTAAATTATTATATAGAGGTATACCTAAAATTTTAAACGTATTTTTAGGGACTAAAAACATTTATTTCAACATTATTTGCTTGTATTTCTGCGAAATTGTGTCTTGTTGATCAAGAAATATGGAGAACGTCTCTGATGAATCGGAGTTGTTTATAACGAGAAGTTGAATTAATTATGTAAGTACTTATTATAACTTTCGATTTGGGCTTTATTTAGTTAATCGGTTACATAACATCCTTAAAAATGGTGCGTCCCTGGTTCGGAAGTCATCTCCTCAACTAAGTATGACTAATGAATGCTTCCTCGTCACCTTTTCCGCCATCCCTCAATTTGTGAGACGATCACGTCGACAGGAATTAGCAGTCTAGAACACAAGTCTTCCTACAGTCATTGCCCCTGCTATAAATAAACCGATTTCCTTATGATTTGACAGGAAAAGTTCCTTTAGATCAGCCTTTGAAAAACCACGGAAATTTCTAGAACTACAATATGCTATGAATAACTAAAACAATTTGACGATACTCTAATTACTAATTTTGACGTACTTTTCCTTGTCTTTTTACCGCCTGAAAATTTTCCAATAGCAAAGACTTAAATAGTGAAAAAGAAAATATTGCTGACTAACTTTCCACATGATTTTATCATGAACTACAAGAAAATTACGTAGCAAATTAGCTGCTACTCAATAAATTATAATAATATTAATATAACCTACAATAAATCAAGTTAACCACTTATAAGTGGTGTAATTATCAGCAGCGTTATGTTTAGAGTACTTATCGCTTTAACGTTTTATGAAGTCGTAGTTAGAGCGGTGAAGAGTCCTCCAAATTAAGTGTTTGTCAACTATTGTATCGCATCCTTACAAGTAGGTGATGGTCAAGGCTGAGTCAAGTGGCAAAAAAGAGGGCAGGAGCAATTTTTCCATTTTTATAGATACCCATGTAAGTTAGTTACTCTTATATTATAACTGACAATAAATCAAACCCTTTTGCCAAATTTGACACCTATAGCATTTATAGATCTCGAGATATACTTCTTTGAAGCTTAGTAACGCTCTCCTGTAAAATTTGGAAAATGCAGTTACGTTATAATACGTAGGGACCGTCGAAATGAGAAAAAAAAACTAATCATATTTTTTTCTTGGATTTTCAATCTGCGATAATTGACGCGATTGTGTGATGATGAAACAATACAAACAGTTGGTCATTTCCCATAATAACGAACTAATATTCATCAGGATGTGTAAAATGTATGATGTTACAGTTAGATACGAAAATCATAGAATGGAGAAAAACACTAGTTAATGCATATTTTTTTCAGAGTGTTAGGAATTGGGACACGTGAATATTGAAGATTTTGTGCACTAAAAGAACTAAAAATATTAAAGTACAATACAAAACTGCTTCTTCCTATCAAGTCGGTTTTAAGAGCCTATCTATAAATACGGCCCGATGAACTCTGGTGTCAGAGTTTTGAACCGCTTAATAGCGCAGCTAATGGGCCTCTGACAGGAATCGACGGCTTAACATAAAAAAAAACCAGACAAACTGCGGAACATCTCACAAAGTGAAAAATTGACCAATTGTGTTCTCCCGTAGGAATCAATCCCATGATATCTGGATTGGGAGCCCATAACTCAGACCTTTAGACCACGCCACGATATACATTTTTTCTAGAACAACGAATATAGACATTTTATAAACAGTATAATAGTAGTTCAGTGGTTGAAGTGAAGTTCTAAGAGAGCTTTGTTTGTTTACCAGTATTAGTTAAAATAAAAAATACCGATTTTGAACTTTATCTCTAACTTATCAATCACAACTTGGTGACAACAAGCAAATAGAAAAACATGTTATGAAATCGTTGTTATATTGCGACAGCGACATTATAGTATGTGCATTAATGATAGCCTCTGATGATTATGCATATATGCATTTAAGTATATTTTATGGCAAATGCATATTTTATCTGTGTGTTTCCTACATGTTGCAAGTTAAAGAATGCAATAAGTACATTAAAATGTTAAATAAATTCCTTCAAACACAAATTATTTTTCTTCTGCTTATATCGAGCGAGTGGGATGTTGAGTTTTCAAACCGATGAACCCCTTTGTCAGAGTTTTTAAACGAGTGTCGCATAAAACCTGCTGAATTTTCGGTTTATGAAGAAAATAATTTTGTTCTAATAGAATTCCTGCTACTGTTATCGTCTAATCTAAACTAGGGGTTGCTTATTGCTCAATCTAAACTAGGGGTTGTTCATTCTATCTATCTATTTAGCCTATATCTGCCCACTGCTGAGCATAGGCCTCTTCTTTAATGCGCCATTCTTGCCGGTCCTGTGCTATCCGCATCCGCATGTTCATTGCTCAATCTAAACTAGGGGCTGCTCATTGTTCAATCTAAACTAGGGGTTGCTCATTGCACAATCTAAACTAGGGGCTGCTCATTGCTCAATCATCGAAATTGAAGAACTTTCACCAGGAAGGTATACCTACAAAATGATCACCTCCATGAGACAATTTCTATGGGAGAGCCAATTTTGATTTTATTTCTTATAAGAATTTCCTGGTGAAAGTTCACTTTCGTTGATTGAGCAACCCCTATCAGTTCCTTTCGGGCAATGTTGTCCACAGTATCAAAAGGTCCACATTTTGAAAAATCCAAAATTTGAATATTGTAAATAAATATTCGAAAAAAATTAAAAATTTGAAATGCCTACCTACAGTATCAAAAAGTCCACATTAAGCAAAAAATCTATATTTTGATAGATTCCGATTGATTGGTGATTTTTTTGTTTGACTTTGTCCCTTGAAAATAAATAAAAAATATTTTCGTACACAAATCAAATTGATTTATACTTAAATAAAAGTTCATAATTTTATCTAAACAATATAATAAAATTTATTTTAGTTTTGTTACATCAACTACTGGACTGACTGGGACGAAACTGATACACTTAAGCACACTCATACCGAGGGTAGATTCTGGTATTAAGACATTTTACACGGGAAAACACTTCATTCCCACGGGAAAACTCATATAATACGAGAGAAAGCGCGGGCGGAAAGCTAGTTTTAAATAAATTTATGTACCTATGTTAGAATGCCAAAATAAGTTTTGGTTGTTTCTTCTTCTTCTTTTTTAATTTAATGGCTTCTGCAGACTAGCAATTCAGCCAGTGTCAAGCTAATCACGTTAGAAAAATTTTGGTTGTTTAGTTAGCGGAAGTCCGTAAAGTACTAAAGCTTTCTTATTTTTCAATGTTTTTTTTTTTAATTGTAAACTTTAGCGGTTATTTCAACTTCTTACATTGGATTCATATCAGATTCTTACTACAATTTAATCGTTTGGTTGAGTTCCCAATTAGTTTCCTAGTTTTGTAATACTATTGACTTCAGAAGTAAAAGGAAATGAAAAAAAAACTAAATTAAAAAAAAACTTACTTTGTAAACACCGGAAGGACAGTCTGCAACAATACAGGGACGAACCACGACTAACATCAGGTAACTATGTCACTAACTACTGCTCTGCTATCTGAACCCTGGTTATCTCAAGAGACACTTCAAGATACGTTGCAAAATATGCATTGACAGTTAGGTATACAGGATGTTAAAAAAATTAACTGCGTTCCTTTTAACCACATGTTCTACTTCCATGCTGGACTGGGAGAGATAGAAAAACATAGAATGTGCCAGCTGCATCTCCTCCCGGGCATGCTGTAAAAATCAGCTAAGGGATCCGAGGGTTTCAGTATTGTAATTTAGGCGATGGGCTGACAACCTGTCACTATAGCAATATACAGATCTATCTGGAATAACCCTCAAAACTTGTCAGACGTGGCGGAACGACTTTGTTTAGGTCGTTTACGCTCTGCCTACCCCATTAGGGATAAAGGCGTGATTAATATGTATGTATGTATATGTTCTACTGCTACCAAACAACTTTCCCAAAGCACAAAAATTTTTGCTCGAAAAAAAGAAGCATTTTCCATACAAAGATGCTCTCCTCATCTCCAATTTAGCTAAAATTTTTGTGCTTTAGAAAAGTTGTTTGGTATCATCAGTAGAACATGTGGTTTAAAGGTACGCAATACATTTTTTACACCCTGTATAATTTACCTGGAAGAAGGCGTCACCGGGCTTAGTTATTTGGTGAGGAAAAAGCTTGATTCATTCGCACTCGCACATAAATTCAATTTAATTCAATTTAAATACAGGGTGTCCGGAAATTAATGGATAACCCTTTTTAAGTTTTATTGAAAAATTTAGGCAATCTATTTTTAACTTCTGTTTTTGACCTGCTACGGTAAAAAAAAATGTAGTTTCGTGTGTCAATTATTTTAAAAACTTGCTTGACTAATAGAGATTCTAAGATGTGCCTGTCATTTCACTGTTGTATGTAAGATCGACCTGCTTCCATGCTGGACTGGGAGTGATATAAAAACATTGAATGTGCCAGCTGCATCTCCTCCCGTGCATGCTGTAAAAATCAGCTAAGGTAATCGAGGGTTTCAGTGTATTGCAATATAGGCAATGGGCTGACAACCTGTCACTATGGTAATATACATAATCATCATCTGTATTAACCCTCAAAACTTGTCAGACGTGGCGGAACGTCCTATGTTAAGGTAGTTTTTGCTCTGCCTACCCCATTAGGGATAAAGGCGTGATTTTATGTATGTATTGTATGTATGTAAGATCGAACACGTGCTACCTACGTGCTACCTATGCCGGACCCACGCATTTGGTCTTAAAATAATTGACGTAATTTTGCGTATTTGTCTACTCTACAGACACGAAAACTGTACCAATCGTATGTAAATAGTCAACGTAATAAAACTAACTCACAATTTTATACACACACAGACTGCGAAAAGCCAGTATAATGCCTAAAAAAACTTAATTAAGTATAACAAATGCTTACTATGTTTACCTACTGTCTGCAAATGTAATAATCGTGATTTGGTCGTGATAAAGTACATGAATGAGAATCAGCTGATAAAACTGAATTATTATAATTTTTTGACAAAATGGCGTCACGTCTCGTTTGAGATGTAATTTTGCCAAACGTATATTTGATTAGTCTTATCTTGAATAACACATAATTATAACTACTTAATTTAGGCGTTGGGCTGACAGCCTCTCACACAATCTTTGCTCTCAAATGTTGCAATTGCAATAAATTGTAGACCATGAACTAATTTTTTAGAATTTTCTACTGATTCGTTTAGGAGAAAATATCCTTTTAAAAACAACCATTTGCCGATAGGAATCACCTTGCAATAGTTTACCTTGGGTAGGTACCAGATATGTTCATGTCAATACCGGGTGTAAGGGACAGCGTACCAGAAACTGATAGGGGTTGCTCAGTCAACGAAACTGAACAACCTTCACCAGGAAATTCGGTGTGCGCCTGCTATGAAAGGATACCTTTTCACCCTTCTTTTCGCTAGCGTTAAATGGGTTTTCCCGTGGAAATTAAGGTTATATCGCGGTGAAAAGTAGGCTATATCCTATTTCAGGACGTAGTCTATATTATGTGTGTGCAAGTCCAATGGTTGAAACGTGATTGAGAAACAAACATCCAAACATTTAACCATAATTAGGTAATTTCCACATTTAAAATAAAATTGGTCTACTAAAATTTTAAATGCCAAAGTATTATTATAATTATATACCTTCGAATTTTATATATACTTTCGCATTTAAAATTTTAGTAGTCCAATTTTATTTCATGTGGTAAAATTACCTAAAGAAATCCTGAAAACTACGTACCTATACTTAGGTCACAGTATAAATTATAATTCAATAGTCTGACTCATATATTATACTATGCTTAGGTACTTATGACTTGTTCAACCACGTGATTTCGGAATGTTTCCAATACTTGTAGTATTTTCAAGTGCAGTCACATTGCTGTAATCATAATGGTTTCCATAATGATATATTTAATTGATAACGCATGATTTATCCTATCGTAATGTAATAACCGTTGGTAATAACTATCTTTGTCACTACATAAACATGCACCTAGGTTCAAGTGGGCCTTTCACCAGTAGCCGTAGGTACCTACATCATGAGTAGGTAGTTAGGGTTAGCTGCCACAAAACTGAATAGTGCAATAATGGTGCAAGGGCCAGCTTCCCCCAAAATTAATAGGGGTTGCTCAGTCAACAAAACTGAAGGCCCGTATTTATAATCAGCTCTCAAGAGTGACAGCGAGTTTGAGTCCGTATCAGAAATGTCATTACAGTACAAAATGATCTGTCAAATCCATACTTAATATTGCTCTCAATCTTGAGATTGCTTTATAAATACGAGCCTAACTTTCCCCAGGTTTATTTTTTTAGGAAATGGAAAAAAATACTACCTATACCCCTATACCTACTACCCTGATGATCAGACAATTTGTAGGGGAAAAGCCTTTGGGGTGGGGGAAAAGTATGCGGAATCTCGCGCGATTTTTTTTCCGCAAGTGCGTGCACCTTCATACCACTCCATACATCACAGATTTCTGCGGATTTAATTCGCGCGAAAAAAATCGCCCTGCGTGCTAGGCCTAAGCACACTAAACTTTCTAAATTCAATAAAAAAAAAAGAATTTCTATAAAACTGAAAGAGATTCCTATCATTCATTATCGAACTATTTATTATATTTAACCAAAATTCAACCTCCCGTGCGTGCACCCGTGTCTATAAAGCGTGTCTGCATCAGCTGTCAATTAATGTCAAGCAAAACCAAAACAAAAAAATCACTGTCATCCAACTGTTGTCAAAGGTCAAAGTAGCAAAATCAAAATCAGCCCAAAATTTTCGTGTCATCGAAATTCCCAAAATTATAGGCGATGCGCCCTCGCTTTGAAACCCTCAAGTTATTCCGTATACGCGGAGAACAACAGTGAATCCGACAAAATGGTAGACAAATCCACAGTCAAGTACCTCCACACGGCGAAGCTCAAAGCTGAAGAGGAACTGGCGATCAAAGGCGCCCATTTCCTTGGACCATCCTTGGAGTCCAAATTCGACGAACTCAAGTTGGAAATCAGCAACAAAATCGAGAAGGAGCTGACGGATTCGAACAACGCGAGAGACTACATCTGTCAAAAGTACGATGAGTTATGCAGCAAGATCGGTTTCCTGTCTGAGCTGGACGCGACTGTCACTGGCTTCAGGAGTGACGTCAGGGCTGTGGAGAAGCAGGTGTCCCAGTTGGCTAGTCGCCTCGACCACATTGAGAAAAGTGCCATCATCCAGGAGAATCCCAGTCTGACCTCTAATATGAACTTAAGCTTAAATTAATTTGTGTGTTCAGGTTTTGTTTGTTATGTTTTGAGGTGCAATAATATATTTAGTTAAATCCATTTTGAGTTTAAATCGCCTCATAGATTAGTTAGTATTATCATGTATTGTATTGAAGTGTATATTATACCCTAAGGAAAAAACCGGTCAAGTGCGAGTTGGACTCGCTAACCGAGGCTTCCGTACCAACTTGGGGGTACCTATGCATTTCTGCAGCCTACCTGTACTTCCCATTGATGTACAATCATGAAATTTAGAAAGAAGCTGTGTCTAATAGCACAATCAAAGGAAAAAATCCAAAAACTACATTTTTTTTGTTAGATCACAAAGAAAGTATACTTTTAGTTTTCGATTCCCTTGCAAATTATCAAACAAGCGTTCATATCTTTTGATTGCGAGGACTTACAAGTATGATTCTTTTACAGATTCATGGGACCGTAGATTTGAGTATACTTATTCAGTATAAATTTCAACTTGATACCACAGAATATATAATAGTACTAGGGTACACATACATTCATACATTCACGCATTTTTGAGAAAAAGGGTTGTGCACAAAGTACTATACTATTACCCTAACGGGGGTACGTTCAGAGCCGCTCGATCGATCGAAATTTAACCTGGTTAAAAATTATACTGCCCGTTCAGAGGCGCCTGTCAGATGAAATTTCGACCAGGTTAATTTTTATCATGCCCGTTCAGAGACGCACTGGAAGTGAAATTTTATCTGACAGCGGCTAAAGTGCACGTTCAGTGCGTCCCGGAAGTATGAAACTCGTACGGTATAACATTTATACTGGGTCGTCTGAACGCACTCCTGGTAATAGAGGCCCGACTCAGCATGCCAAATGGGAAATGCGAAAGTGTCGCCATCTATAAAGGTGCTTTTGAACTATGTGTAGTACAGTACTCCATAGATGTATGTATAGCCGGTATAGCTAGCTACAGATCCAATTAATTATGATTTTTGTTTGGCTGTTCTATAAAGCTCTACATTTGAAATATTCCTGTTTAAGCCTTCTAAGAACTGGCATTGGACCGGGAGCGATGGCGAATGCTCCACCGACAAGAGCGCTGCTCTTAAATTGAAGAAGAAGAAGAAGAAGAAGAAGCCATCTAAAACAGAAATATTTTATGTAGAGCCTTATAGAACGGTTGAAGTTCTTTGGAATAAAATTAAAACAAAAGGATACAGAAGTTATCATGTTTTTATTTTTTTCTTTTAAAACATTTCATGTACAACTTTTTAGCCTTCATTTTAAATTTGTCGCTGTCATCATCACATTCCCTCCTGTTGGTTAATATTTTATTGATTTCTTTAACGTAGTTATAGATGAAAAATCTGCAGGATATGTTGATTAAATAAACAATTAACTCTTCTTTATGTTCTTCACATTTAATAAAATCAAACTCTATGTACATTAGTATATAGGTTTTTAGTAACTCCCGTAAGTTATGTTTTTCTAAGTTTTCTTTTATTATACTATAATTTATATCCTGCACATCTGAAACACATCTTATAAGTGAATCTGAGGGACTACAAAGCCATTTTTTACTAGCGTATTCCCGGTACTTTAAATACTCTGCTTCATCGTCAGCGATTAAATCATTTACACATTGTTTACACCCCTTGAAGATACGTTTTTTTGAATTTCTTGCAAAATATCCAGTCACGTACTGCAGGCCTCCTATTTGACGAGGGTCATTCTTTTCTTCAAGTGGTGTAATTGTTATGTCTGGAATATTTTCCAAATCACAACTTGTATTTTTGACTTGTCCTTTTGTGATGATAACTTCGTGAAGCGCATAACAATCATCTATTTGACAATTTGCCCCTGGGGCATGGGCACTGGACAGGCTATTTACTAATAATGTAGTAAAAGCGAATTCAAACTTTTCGGGTGTAGGATTTACGTTGCGGCATCCGTGGCTTCTTATAGACCCAAAAAAGTTCTCAATTGGGTCCTGATTGAGATGCCGCAACCAAACTGATGAAATGTTGTAATCCCTGTTCAATTTTTTTAATAATAGTTCCATACCTTCCAGTGTCCATACCCAGTTTTTCAACGTCGGAACATATTCGTTCGTTTTTTTTATTGGATTGATGAATGTCATAGTTTTCAATATTTTTTTCGATTCTTGCCAGATTTTTGCGTGGCAGGAAGTTGGAGTCGCAGATCCGAGTAGTGGTTTTCCGTGCTTCTTGTTCTTTTTCTCGAAGCTTCCATTCACCGAGTCAAAAAGTCTATCGAAGAACAATAATACGTCTGCAGTTTGTTTCGACTCGGATGGCAGAATTCCCTTATCTGTAAAAATAAAATAAAGAATCCTCATAACATAGTGTTTCACGTACTAAATTTCATTTATGTTTGGGTTTTATGTAAACTTGAGATAGGTACCTATTTGTTGCATGTGTTAAATCTGTACCTTGACAAATACATACATACATACATAAATCACGCCTTTATTCCTAATGGGGTAGGCAGAGCAAAAACGACCTTAACAAGTTGTTCCGCCACGTCTGACAAGTTTTGAGGGTTATTAATTACACATGAATGATTATGTATATTGCTATAGTGACAAGTTGTCAGCCCATCGCTTAAATTGCAATACACTGAAACCCTCGAATCCCATAGCTGGTTTTTACAGCATGCCCGGTAGGAAATGCAGCTGGCACATTCTATGTTTTTTTATCACTTCCAGTCCAGCATGAAAGTGTTTTAACAAATATGGTGCTATATTTAAAGCAAAAATAAATAATTAAATAAATAAATAATAAAAAATAAATAAATAATTTCACCCTGTAGAATATTTACCTGCTAGGTATCCCATAGTAGAAGCCACCGTTTGACTGAACACCTGCGTCGCGTATTTTACTTTCATCTTGGGTATTTTGTTTGGCATACAATGTGCATCAGTCAATTTGGGGATTAATCTTATTCCCTTGTACCCTGGGTTTTCTTCGTGAAGTTTTTCTATGTGTGACCACTTTGCAATTTTTACCTCATTATTGTGTATGTATCTGAGGTCTTTTGTTATCAAATTATTTCTGATGCATTTAATTAAATGCGGTGGATCATAGAGAGGTATGATATCTTGGTCATTAATTACTATTATATTATCTTTCGGTTCGACACCTTTTCTTAGAAGATAACCACGCGTTTCTTGGACGAGAAGATTAATACATTGCGTGTTATTGGTGCCTTGATCGCATACAGTGGCAACTACGACCAGGCCAGCAGCTTGTAGGCCAGTGATCACGACCTTTAGTTGCTTAGCCAGTTCAGGACCCTTGGTAGCGGCTTGGGAAAAGGTGTACGCAATCGGTTGTTTGTAATTTCTTAATAAACCCCTGACCATGAAGACTTGGGCATGGTCTGCAAATTCTGGTCGTATTTCTTCGCCATTCGTAACAAAGCCACTTACTCTGTCTTTTCTCTCATTGTATGCCACATTTGGTTTGAGTGACATTTCATCAAATAAAACGATACAAAGGCGATCTGCCGCATTCATTTTTTCAGTGGCCTTTTTTATCTGCTCCATGGTATTCTCATTTATACCCGGCCTAATATCTGCCATATGTAATATTTTTATAAGTGTGTTGGGTGATGGCAAGATAAATATTTTTCTCAAAAATCTATAACCCTTTGGGCTCTGTTTCATTATAGATAATGCCAGAATCTTGTCTTTTAATGTGAAGCGCCGGCCTTTATGTCCTTTTTTATGCTCTCTAAACTGCATCAATGTTAATATTTTTGCCGTACTGGTCAAGTTATCCAGTGTTTTTAGCAAATGTGGATTGCTTGTTATATTTCTCAAAGCTTTGATTTTGGATGTCTGCTTTTTAACCTTACTCCGGTATTTACTTAATTGAACTCCAAGTCGTACAATTTTTTTGTACAAATTCTCTTCAGCCTGAGTAACATGAAATCGTTTCCGTATCTTCTTAGAATTAATTTTTGGTCCTCCCAATTGTTGGCGTCCTGCAATTGAAGAAATAAAAGTTTATTCAAACAGAAAAGGATGGCAGTATAGACGAACTTATTATAAATCTGTCACAGTTTAGATCACTCAATCAAGAAGGCAGTCTGCAAAACTAAAGATTTAGCAGAAAAAATCGCTTACCCATATGTTCCTTGGTCTGAATTACTTCAGCAGCTGTTTTTTGAATGTTCTGCTGCGGAGGTGATATACCTTGAAGTTGCGATACAGTCACTGGCTCTGTAATCAAATCAAATTTCTCCTATTCAGAATTTTTCATCCATAGGTTAGATTTCATCATCACTACAGCGTCCTGAGTCGTCTCACGCTCTAAAATTACACATTTGGAGCCGTATTTTTGAACCGCTCGAATCAGATATCGGACATTACCCAGGAGACTTAGTCTTAAGACATCCGGGTAATATCCTCGGAGGTTTTTGGAAAATGATTTATTTTAACTTTCATGAATTTGGAAATTATGTTAGTAAATTTTACGCGTACTCGGGAATCGAACCCGCGTCCTCTAGATCGGGAGCCCTATATATCTTGAAGTAGCGTTACAGAAAAAATTGCTTACCCATATGTTCCTTGGTCTGAATTACTTCAGCAGCTGTTTTTTGAATGTTCTGCTGCGGAGGTGATATACCTTGAAGTTGCGATACAGTCGCTGGCTCTGTAATCAAATCAAATTTCTTTAATTATACATCCTTTCCAAGGATTTCCTAGAGGGAGTCCGGGATAGTTGGACCCCCTTTTACATTATGTTCCATAATTTCATGTCTTTTGCATTAGTCACTTTAACACATTTTGCCACTAGAAAAGTTCTTAAATGTTAAATAGTTTTAGCTATGTTCAACTTTTAAAGAAAATTAAACAGTGGTTCAAATATCCCGGTTGCAAGGGATGCGTGACCGGGTTCATATGAGAAACCAACTTATTTATGTAACAACTGTATACAACTGTGTAACCTACCATATGATTGCTTAATAAATTATGAATTATGAATTAAGCAACCATCGCCGTGGCCAGGCCATGGATGGGTGACCGGTATTGGTATAAAAACTCGTGTTTCCGTGCTTTGGATGGCACGTAATAAAATTGTGTTCCCCTCGCGGGAATCGAACCCGCGACATTCGGGTGCCCAGTGTTCAGGTCAAGAAGGGAGTTACTAATTATTTAGCAGAAAAATCACTTACTCATATATTCCTTGGTCTGAATTTCATCAACAGATGTTTTTGAATGTTCTGCTGCGGAGGAAGTGATGTACCTTGATGTTGTGGCATAGTTGCTGGCTCTGTAATAAAATAGATTTTTACATCCATAGGTATCATCAATAGAATAAATTATCATCATTTAGTGGCAAGAATGACAGTAAAAAACATTCAAATTAAACATTCTGAATTTAGTTTTTAAAAGTAGGTATACAAGTTTTCCAAACAAGTTGTCTAATCCACGTTTATTACTGCAGGAGATAAATATTTGCCCACCCCGCATTCAAAATTACTTGTTGTAGCTTCAGACATACCTAATGTTCTCAATGGGGCTCAGCAACTTTTGCTGATCATCCATCTCCACATCATATAAAGTTCCAGGAAGAGCTGTAATTTTATATTAACTAAGTAAGGTAGCGTGATGATGTTCGATGTTTGTGCCGGTGAAAGTCTGTGCTTCCGAAAAGACTGCACTCTGAACTTGACTCTCTGACCAAGTTACCAATAAAAGTAGAAATTAAACTCTAAAGCCTGTGCATGACATGGCTTGTAATAAAAATATTATACCAATGTTTTAATTTCAGGATTGTCAACATTAAAATTTAATATTGATCAACATAGATTGCTGAGACCAATAGAAAATATAATTTCAACAGTCTCTACATCAAAAGGTACTTATATCTATCATGTCTGTAACATATGCTGTAATTTATATACTGTTATGATTAGAGCTATAACTATAACTAGTACCTACCCCTGCCTTTCTCCTTCGAGAGAAAGGTACAGACTCGAAACTGAAAAACTTTCACTAGCAAATTCTTAAATTGGACTTAAACTTAAGAATTATTTATTCACCCTACATGACTAAGGAATAGGCAGAAAATGTTTTTGACCCAATTTTGAAGAAAATCTTTTTTTATTGAACTGCGTTACCTCTAAGCTCAAACATGCTACACAAGCTCAAACATCGAACATCATCACGCTACCTTACTTAGTTAATATAAAATTACAGCTCTTCCTGGAACTTTATATGATGTGGAGATGGATGATCAGCAAAAGTTGCTGAGCCCCATTGAGAACATTAGGTATGTCTGAAGCTACAACAAGTAATTTTGAATGCGGGGTGGGCAAATATTTATCTCCTGCAGTAATAAACGTGGATTAGACAACTTGTTTGGAAAACTTGTATACCTACTTTTAAAAACTAATTCAGAATGTTTAATTTGAATGTTTTTTACTGTCATTCTTGCCACTAAATGATGATAATTTATTCTATTGATGATACCTATGGATGTAAAAATCTATTTTATTACAGAGCCAGCAACTATGCCACAACATCAAGGTACATCACTTCCTCCGCAGCAGAACATTCAAAAACATCTGTTGATGAAATTCAGACCAAGGAATATATGAGTAAGTGATTTTTCTGCTAAATAATTAGTAACTCCCTTCTTGACCTGAACACTGGGCACCCGAATGTCGCGGGTTCGATTCCCGCGAGGGGAACACAATTTTATTACGTGCCATCCAAAGCACGGAAACACGAGTTTTTATACCAATACCGGTCACCCATCCATGGCCTGGCCACGGCGATGGTTGCTTAATTCATAATTCATAATTTATTAAGCAATCATATGGTAGGTACACAGTTGTATACAGTTGTTACATAAATAAGTTGGTTTCTCATATGAACCCCGGTCACGCATCCCTTGCAACCGGGATATTTGAACCACTGTTTAATTTTCTTTAAAAGTTGAACATAGCTAAAACTATTTAACATTTAAGAACTTTTCTAGTGGCAAAATGTGTTAAAGTGACTAATGCAAAAGACATGAAATTATGGAACATAATGTAAAAGGGGGTCCAACTATCCCGGACTCCCTCTAGGAAATCCTTGGAAAGGATGTATAATTAAAGAAATTTGATTTGATTACAGAGCCAGCGACTGTATCGCAACTTCAAGGTATATCACCTCCGCAGCAGAACATTCAAAAAACAGCTGCTGAAGTAATTCAGACCG
>JARACY010006373.1:0-17447 GCA_029255725.1 Scrobipalpa atriplicella
CCAAAAAACATGATTAAAAAAAGTTAAAGTGAAACTAAATGTATAAAAATTCAATTATCCTGTGATTAGGTATGTTATGTAAGTTGATTATTCTCTGTGATTATGATTTTATACTTTGTTGATTATTTTAATTTTAGGCAAATGATTGTACTTAAATAAATATTTTGATTTTAAAAGCGAATGGTTATTTTCATTTTATGATCTATTATCATTCAGTAGAACATACGGGGTGTAAGGGACAGCTTCCCGCAAACTGATAGGGGTTGCTCAGTCAACAAAACTGAATAACATTCACTAAATCATTCTTTGAAGAAACAAAAAAAATACTTCTCCATATAAAAATTAGCACCTCGATCAGAATATTTAACAAACCAATATTTTTTCAATTTCCTGAAAGAATTTTCTGGTGAAAGTTGTTCAGTTTCGTCGACTGAACGAACCCTATCAGTTTGCGGAAATCTGTCCCTTACACACGGTAGACGTAGGTAATATCCTTAGTTAGAGTTGGTTAGGTGATAGGTCAGATAACTGGAATGTTATACACACACACACACACACACAAAATCACGCCTTTATCCCTAATGGGGCAGGCAGAGCGAAAACGACCGAAAGGTCATTCCGCCACGTCTGACAAGTTTTGAGGGTTATTTCAGATGGTCATGTTCATGTGCATTGCTATATGTAGTGACAGGTTGTCAGCCCATTGCCTAAATTGCAATACATTAAAACCCTCGAATTATTAGCTGGTTTTTACAGCATGCCCGGGAGGAGATGCAGCTGGCACATTCTATGTTTTTCTATCACTCCCAGTCCAGCATGAAAGATGTTATACACACGATGCTTCATTCCTTTTAAGACAAAGGGGTGGTTCTTTAAGGAAAGTTGTTCAGTTTCGTTGGCAGAATCAACACTTAGATTAGCTTTTAAACTAATGAAAATCGACTGTGTTAAATAAAACAGGTAGTTTTTAAATGTAGCTTTTATAGAACTACCCACAACTTAATTTTATATAAAAATTAAAGTATTTGATGGTATCTTGTAAAATTAGATTATTTTGCTACCCATCCCTAAATCCATTGCTTCCATGCTGGACTGGGAAAAACGTAGAATGTGCCAGCTGCATCTCCTCCCGTGCATGCTGTAAAAATCAGCTAAGGGAATCGAGGGTTTCAGTGTATTGCAATTTAGGCGATGGGCTGACAACCCGTCACTATAGCAATATACATAATCATCATCTTCATTAGCCCTCGAAACTTGTCAGACGTGGCGAAACAACCTATGTTTAGGTCGTTTTTGCTCTGCCAACCCCATTAGGGATACAGGCGTGATTTTATGTATGTATCCCTAAATCATTTTCTGTTATTTGCACAATTGGTATTCATATCATATTTTTTAGAAACAATCCTCCTAACTATACCTTCCTCCGTGCGGTCTAGCGGTCTGAGCCATGGGCTCTCGATCCGGAGGTCCTGGGTTCGATTCCCAGGGGGGGAACGCAAAGTTGATATTTGTTAATTTATCACTTTGTGAGATTTTCCCCAGCAGGACATTGCAGGCTGAATCACCTGATTGTCCGAAAAGAAAAAGGATTCCGTGCTTCGGAGGGCACGGTCTCGAGTCTCGGTCGCTGTCTTTGATAGTGGTCGTTACAGAAACCATGTCAAAGGCCTATTAACTGTAATATTAGGCGGTTTAAAAACTCTAACACCAGGGTTCATCGAGTCGATCAACTCGAAATTCCACTCAACAGAAGAAGAAAAAATTACGCGACCACGACGACGACTGCTGCTGCTGTAAGCTGTAATAAGAATCAAAATGCCATGTGCCAGGCCTATGTGGCTTACGGTACGGGTGGTACAGGGTAGACAGAGCGTGAACGGCATAATAAATGTGCAATTATCGTCACGTCAAACCCAAGCGTCAAACATAAACACCATTCTCGTCAAGCTTTTGAGTTTATTTTTGAGTTTCATCTCTTTAGCCTTATCCCGTATTTCACGGGGTCGGCTACCTTATCTAGCTAGGGGATTGAACTAGGATACAGGTTTAACGAAAACGAAAATAACCCAGGAATTCAGAAACCCTATCCTAGACGTACATTTGCTGTTCAAGAAAAAGTGGACTTTATTTCGAGACTCAAAAACGGTGAAAACGCGAGATGAAAATGGTCCCATCAGCCGTCGTCGTTATTTTGATCGCTCATAATGCTCCTCTACCTGTTGATGCATCATCTATGTTATATGTTATGTCTTTCCATACTTACAGTTCCATGACATTTCTTTGTAATTCTTAATTAATGGCTTTTGTGTAGTCACAATTCTGCCAATGTCACGTAAATTGATAAATTAAATAAAGGGAGTGTCTAAATTGAAACACGTGGAGTCTAAAATACCCTTCTCCTTCGAGAGAAAGGTACAGACTCCCATTTCTTTGTAAATAGTTTCTGTTCTACACTCGACACTGGCAGAAGTGTCCCCAAATCTGGGTTGAAGATTGGCAAAAAAAAAAAAAAATATAACCGAAATCTACTGAAGCAACTTTTGTACATCCGAGTAGTGATTTGCCCCCCCTGACCCAAAACCTGGGTACGCCCATGTCCCACTCTAATGTCAAAGACAGACAAAGGAAAATTTATAAAATATAAAATAGTGTGATAATTCGTAAATGTTTAATAGTTAAGATAGTGATGGGACACATCATTTTTTAACTTATCGATAACATTATTTTGATGTATTTTGCAAATGATTTTTTGAAGTGAAACTTTTTTAGACGCGTTGAGAGTAAAATTTCATAGTCGCGTCACGGAAATACGTTACCTACGTCACGGCTTAGCGTCATGGTCATGACGAAGCTGGCACGATTTTGGATGTCAAAAATGGAAAAAAAGTTTTACTTCTGACACGTGTGAGGGTGTGCTCGGTACACACTCTCTTTTTTAATCATTAAATAAGTATGTACGTACGCTATCACACCTGTATAGCTTACAGGGTAAGCAGAGCGTCAATGGATTACCAACTAAAAGACAATAATACTTCATTGAAGTTGGGATACTAATTATAATTGAGTAAAATAGAATAATCACGCTTGTATCCCTTACGGGACATATATCCCTTACGGAGTAGGCAGAGCGTCAACATCTTACTAAAATGGGGTTAAAAACTAAGAACTAAATGGCGCCACTGTTGAGTGTTCCTTTTTCCTGTGATTGGTCAGTAAAATGTCAATATCAATATCAATGTCAGTTTTGTGTTTTCTCATTGGTCTCTTTTGGAATACTCAACAGTGGCGCCATCTGCAATTAGCTTTGCGTTTTTATCCCCATTCACTTAATTTGACAATTAAAATTTATAATATTACCGTTGACGCAATACCCTACAACGGATAAAGGCGTGACTTTATGTAAATGTGTATATTGCCAGGCAGGCTATGCATGATCGTCAATAAAAAATAATCTTAAATCCGATTAAAAATCCGTTCAGATTAACCCATAAAAAGAGTTGAGTGTTTCACTAAATAAACATGTCAAGCGTAAACATTATTGGACATGCCACTCATGACATCGTCGCCTATCGTCACTACGCGGCGTGCCTGACGAAAATAAATGCAAAGAGAGGGGGAGCCAATCGCCAAACCTACAAACCATATCATTTTGTCATTACGTCATTGTTATTATACTGGTTTATTTCTGGCTACTCTATAGATCATATTGTTTAATTGCCTTCATGTTTGTTTCGTTATGATTTAGTATTAATTACAATAAATAAGGCAAACTTAAAAGGAGCAACACATGGTATGCAAAAAAAGACAGGACGGTAACGTTACAAAAGAACCCCAAATAGCCCACGCTTCGAATTCTCCGAAAGAGATTATATTATAGGCCCAAATGTATAAAATAATTTATGTATAATGCCGCCGCCATTTCATTGTAAAACAGTGACTCACGCTATTCAATGACATACCGCAAGCCTGCACCATTTTTGTCTCTATGTTTATAATCGTAGAGTTGTTTTATAAAAGTTACAACTAAACAAAAGATATCTCTTGCTTAACCTTTCAATTTAAAGAGGAAAATGTGATTATATTTATCTCACTCTAACCCATTAAAATTGTCTATTAGCAAGAAAGAGACAGAAATAAGTTTCATGAGACATATAAAATCAACAAGGGGATATTAAGGTCAGAAAACGTGTTTGAATTTCGAAGCCACGTTTCGTCCAATGCCGTGCGCGCGTATACCATTGGTTAGGGATGCCCTGTACCAAAGTCTGGCGCCATTTTGTAAAATCGATAAGCGTAGGCCACTTTTGTTCCACATCGTAGCGATACTGTCGTTTTAGCTACATCGGTAGCAGTTTCATGGTACGACGAGCGTTGGCTGCAGTTTGATCTTGTATTTTATTCGTGCGCCTCTATACGCCATTCCGTTGCAAAGATGTCGCCGTGTTGTCGGTTTTGACGACATTATAATTCGTTTTTATCACCTCACTGTAGTTCTTCAAATCAGCTGTTTCGAAATTCTTGAGTGGTAAGTTGTGCTACATCAAATTGTGGTGTTAGATTTCAAATTCTAGTGGTTTTCGTCCAAATTTTCTGTGTAATATGGTGTTGTCAGTGCGATGTAGAGAAACGAGTGACTAAAGTGTGTTGCATCCCTAACAGTGCTTTGATTTTCGAACGCGACACCGTGTGACGTCACAGGAAGTAAGGTATAAGAAAGTGTTGTAGTGATTTTAAGTTCTGGACTTTTTTCGCCATGTTTAATTATAGTTTTAGGTTCAGACAAGTGTTTTCATTGTTTTGTTATGGTAATGTGTGTAGTAGTACTTAGACTTATTTTTGTGGGAAATGTGAAGTGAACGTAAGTAAACTCTCTATGCAGCGTAATAGAGATCAAAATAATAGCATGATGTTTTTTAATCATGTCACGATTTCGTCTCTGTCTGGCGCGAAATTTGATGCTTATGCTTTCTCTCTCACTGGCCCGGGATGCAAACGTGTATTTATAGGCTTTTGAGCTCTGCGCCCTGGGGGTGCTCCATATTTAAGCTAGGGCTGCGACAAATTGTCGATAGTAGAATAATATCGATAATGTTATCGATGATTCGATTTCATGTTGATGTTAGTGATTTTGTTTTGATTTTCACTTCCATAATTAATATTTTTTAAACTATTTCATAATTTTATTTTAGGTACCTGAATTCTTTTATCATGCTTAAAAATTATACCTTAAACCACATTATTATTTCATAAACAATTTGAATTGAATCATATTCATACATATTCATTTATTGAATTTATATGCAATCTGAACGTAGGTGTATAAAAAAGAGGAGAAACGCCATAAACCTTAACAACAAACTCGTTTTAAAAATGATCAAAGTGTACCTAGATTTTTTTACATTAATATAATGTATATTGTATAGCTAGATGGTCATTTTACATATTTTCATTTATAACCCATTAAATAGAATTAGAAAGAAATTTTCCAGGTTTTAAATAATAATAATAGAATAAATTTAAAAAACAGAAGCACTCGGATTAAATTTAACACAAATATTTCAAATAAACTTAGAGAGTGCTATCGATTCGTGGAAGAGGAGGGGCACAACTTAACTAAATCTGGACTAAAATTATTGCCATCCCTTTCTGTTCTCTCATGATAGAAAATGACAGGTATAGACTTATATTAGTTAAGTCGTGATTTTTGCAACTACGAATTGCCTCCAGTATTGACTATTTATTGCTTGACAATGACAAGTATGGAGGCTAGAGGAGTGTTAGTTGCGTATAAAGGACGAATTTCATCATAATTATTACAGGTCATATGTGCCTAATATCCCCATCGAGGGGTTATTCTTCGAAACATAATATTCTTTACCTTACATAAAGTCTATACATAGATAGACAGACATAGCACTAATTTTATTTTGAAATGACCTGTTGGATCGATATAAAAGATTAGTTATTCTTATTAATAATAATTACTATCGATAACAGCCATCAAGAGCCCAACACTAGCCGACAAAAAAATGTCCGACGCGAAGGGGATCCGACCCAAAAGCACACAATGTAGTCGAGTTTCACCCTTATTTACTGAAAATAGCGCCCATTTCACATTGTAGGATCGATGCAACTGATTATAATATGATTTTACCTGGGGTGCCATTTGCTTAAGAAATTAAGACTAAATCACGAAGCAGTAACGTCTAAATTCGTTTGAATGCGAGATAATGGAACTGTCAGAGGGAAAAAAAGAATAGTTTTTTTTTTTGTTGGGTTTCTCTTGATGGGGTATTAGTATTACCAGGTTTGTAAAATGGATGGTATGGTAAAGAAAAAAACGAGAGGAGAAATTTTATTGTGCAAAAAAGAAGTATCATGTGGGATTCACGCCAATCGATATGGGTTCCGTCCGTTTCAAAGATTATTTGTCGATGGACATTTACTTGTACATTTAATTTTATGAACTGTATGTGCGTCTATATTCTTCATTTTAAGCAGCGATTCGTAACATAAGAAAACATGTCCTCAAGTGGTCTCAGGCTACGTGCATGCCATTAATAATAATACCGACCGATGGTCCATATTTAATTACCTAGGGATCTCTAAAAATTCTGGGCTGTAACAACTTAATTCCCTTATCAATCTCACCATTTATAACGCCGTTGTTTTTTTTTCCAGATGCAGCAAGCTATAGGACAGGGCCAACTTGGGTAAGATTTAGGCCTACATTTTTTCACTAGATATCAGAGCGAGACGCTTCATTTTCTGTCAATTTGAATTTTGTAACTCTAGTAACTTCCATGCTGGACTGGGAGTGATAGGAAAACATAGAATGTGCCAGCTGCATCTCCTCCCGGGCATGCTGTAATAATCAGCTAAGGGATTTGAGGGTTTCAGTATTGTAATTTAGGCGATGGGCTGGGCTGACAACCTGTCACTATAGCAATATGCAGATCTATCTAAAATAACCCTCAAAACTTGTCAGACGTGGCGGAACGATCTTTGTTTAGATCCTTGACGCTCTGCCTACCCAATTAGGGATAAAGAGTGATTATATGTATGTATGTACAAGCAAGAGTTATCAAATTTACCTATTAGTAATAAGTCACTTATTGATAAGTTACGTGTAAAGACCGTTGTCACAGTGACCAATACCGACGGCTAAACGTGGCACATGATTTTTTTTCCGTTCACGGCGGAATCATCAGAGAATTATGTCCTAGCTAAAATAATAGGTTTTATAAAACATTTATTTTTGTAGGTACGTAAGTACTACAGCCAGGATTTAGAATAACATGTCATTTTTTACACAGCCAATCAACACAAATGGTTCAACAATCATCATTAGCACAAGCCCAACAACAGATGGCACAGTCACAGATAACACAACAACAAATAGCTCAAAATCAATTAGCTCAGCAACAAATGGCCCAACAGCAACACATGGCACATCAACAACAGCAACAACAGCAGCAGCTAGCGCAATCCCAGTTGGCGCAACAACAAATAGCTCAATCACAAATAGCGCAACAGCAAATAGCTCAACAACAGTTAGCCCAAACGCAAATAGTTCAACAACAAATGGCGCAATCGCAGATGGCACAGCAACAACAACTGAATCAACCGCAAATGCTTCAACAGCAAATCACCCAGCCCCAAATGATTCAACAACAGTTGGCTCAGCAACAAATTGGTCAACAACAACTACAACAAATGATGTATTGTCCAACAGTCAGACTCGTGTATGACACTCCAATGCAATTGATGCAATCAGGTAAAATTGAAACTTTCTATACCTTGTCCATAAACTACTAAACGTTTCTCACTGCCAAGGCAAGCAAATTACAAGCTTTGACAACGTTTGTTTTGGTCTTGTACAATTTTATAAAAGTACTGTGTTACAAATAACTAACAAAATACGTTCGTTAAAAAGACCTTCAAAAATATACCTACTTTAAAACTTTGAGCAACATTTGCCAAAACAAAGAATATTATTCAAACTTTTTCTTTTGTAACATTTGTAACGGTAAAGCAACAATGGCAAAAATAAGAACAAAGCACACAAAAAGGCACATTCTTTAGAATGGCAAACTCTTTTTTAATGTATTTTGCAAAGTAATTTGGTTTTGGTTATATAAGTTCACGAAATAATAAGCTTTTATTGAAAACCTTACGATAAAAATATCATCATTTCCTTTTTACAGGAGACCAAATTCAGCAACAAAGTCAGAACATCTTTGTCAACCAACCACCATGGGCTAGACCAGTGCAAAATCAAGTTATTTACGTGCAGCAAATAGGGTCCAACTTAGTTCCAGTTCAACAATTAGAACCCAACATGTTTTTACATCAAAATATACCAATGTACCAACAAGTCGTTCAAAATGTGCCCCAGCTGGTCCAAAATCTACCACAAACAGTACAAACCATAGGACCTCAAGGGCAAATTAGACAAATAATTAACAATATTCCAGCAGGAATGGTGCCTAATTTTAGTGCAAACGTTCAAAGGATACAAGACCCGACGACTTTAGGTCAAATGGTACAGAATTTTGGAGTAGTACAAGCAAATAATGATGTCGCAATGAATAATGTAGCAAATAACGAAGTAGATAGACAGAATGTTTCTAATCAAGTAAATGTGCAACAAAATACACCAGCTCAAGAAGTGATGCAAGTTTACAGACAGATTGTACCGCAAATAAATCAGCAACAAATAAGAACGCAAGTGCCAGTTTCACAGCAAAATAGTGTACAAAACATGCAAACTATCGTTCAGCAAATCAATGCAAATGTGGGACAAAACGTTGGAACTAACATTCGACCTGTCGCGAACGTTGGTATGAACACAGCTTCAAGCGCAGGTGTAAAAGTCACTAACGTAAGACCTAATACAACGCAAGTGGTACCTAATACAGCGCCAAATATAAACCAAATAATCAGGACAAGCTCCAATCAAAACGTGAATACAACTGGAAACACTGTTGGAACTAATGTTCCGCAAGTACGCCAAATTCTACAATCTCAAAATGTAAATATTGTGCCGCAAAGTCTTTCACAACACATACCAAATCCAGGAGTAAATATGCAAACTTATGGTACTACTGTAGGCACTTTGAATACCGTCACCTATTCAGCTGTAAGAAATGGTCAACCGTACACTTACAGAGCTATACAACCGAAACCAAATACAAATAATGTTCGTCCCAATTTCAAACCACGATCTAGTCAAATGCCTACGGTTAGAAGACTAGTTGCACCTAACATACTTAATGCACCAACTATGAATCAAAACACAAATATGAATCAAAATACAAACATTAATCAAAATACAACCATGACTCAAAATACAAACATGAATCAAAATACAAGTATGATTCAAAATACAACCATGACTCAAAATACAAACATGAATCAAAATACAAACATGAATCAAAATACAAACGTGAACCAAAATATAAACATGCACCAAAATATGAATATTAATCAGAATGCTTCTGTGTCTACAAATACCAGTGCGATGTCCACAAATTATATAAAAATGGAAACAGACAGCCCAACATTCAACAGAAAGAGAAAGAGTGAATCACCGGATGAGATTCATAAGAAAATCTCTAATTACGGAAGCATAACAGTAACTGCTCAAGTTAAAGATAAGATTAAAGCTAAATATGCAAACACTAGCGAAATTGGTACAAATACAAGCCCTGTTCACAAGATGCATAAAGTGAATCAAAATAAAGTAGAAAAACAAAATCAACAGAAACTGCCTCTTCTCCAAATTAATCCAATGGAAGCCAAAATCAAACAAGAATATCTGAGTCCCACAGGAGTTGCTGCACATTCGTTACCAGTTTTAAATAATAATGCCAACATCCCCATCAAAATGGAAATTGGAGTTGACACAAAAGAGAAAAAAGACCAAAAAGATGTGAGCCAGCAAACAGAGGAGAAACATGTGCGAAAAACTGTATTTCCACAAGCAAAAGTCACAGGAAGATTACTGGATGCTAAAGCTGTTCTAGACATGCCAAAATTAGATGAACCTTCAAGTAATATTAATATTATTAACAATGAAACTATACAAGCACCCCGAGTGAACTATGATTCTAAAAATAATACCAATTTAAATGCAACAAATAATGATTTAAAACAAGTAGCACAAATTGGTAAGCAAGATACAACATTTAATGAAAAAGGCAGCATGGAAGATACAAAATCTATAAAAATCGTGACACCATTTGCAAATTCGATCAGTACAGTTTCAAATGCTGTCGCAGAAATATCAGCCAATGTCCCTGCCAAGACAAACAAACCTTGTGATATAAAAGTAGAATCAAAAGGACCACCAGCTCTTTTAGAATTGAATGCTCCTATTCTGCAATCAAAAGGAAAGCAACTAAAGGAACAAGTTACGACTCAGAATAAAGAACACAAACCTGAACCGATCGAAAACACACCAATAAAGGAAACTGTCACAGAAAATCTTAAAATAGAGAAACTTATGGATATACCTAAACTAGATTCTCCAAGTGTACTTACTACAGAAATACCTACAGAATCTGATTTTGAACAAGAAATCAAAGATAGTAAAATAGAGAAAAAAGAATACAAAAATATTTCTATCAACGAAATGAACGGGAAAGAAATACATATGGTGGATGGTAACATTCATAAAGAAGAAAGAGATTTTGTGCTAACTCATGTTTTGGATGGCTTCGTTATTCAAGAATCGAATGTACCTTTTGCTGTAAGTATTTTTGATTATTAATATCTTGTTCTTGAAATTTTAGAACCATAGTTTTAATACAAACAAAAAAGCTGCATCCAAGAATGTCCAGCGTATCCGTGATTGCATTACTGCCTATAGTTATTTGTCTGCACTGCACTATTGGTTTTTCACTGCGTAATTTTTAAAAAAACTGTTTGTTCTCAGATAAGAAGACCATTAAAAGAAAAGACGGTGAACGCATATGTAGAAGACAAAAATGATCCATGCATCAAGGCCGCCAAAGAAGAAATAAGAGGTCATATATTAGAATTGTCCCAACTGCATTTAAGCGAGAGCAAAGAAAAAGAAAGAATTGAAAACGAAAGACTGAAAGACAACGAAGAAGAAGAAAGTGAAAAAATAAAAAGTGAAGAGCAGATAGACTCGGAAACCAAAAAAGAAGCAGATGCAGTTGTAGAAAATGATATTGCAAAAGGTAAATATTTTTTATCGATAAGAAAATTATTGACATGTGTCACATCATTATGTTGTTTTTATTTTTTATAATTCTCCCATGTGGAAGGCAAATGGTTATTAAAAATAAATTGTCGGTGTTGCCAGTAAAGCTCGAATATTATTAGCAGATTTGTGTTGCCGATGTTTATAAATTTCTGTTTATTTTACAGATAATCCATTCGAAAGTTTAAAGCAGTCGGTCGTTAAGACGTGGACGGTGAGATATTTTTCATATTTCCATGATAATTTTGTATTCCATTCAAAGCCACAAAACTATTAGAACTCGTATTAGTTTAGTGTATTTTATTTTCTGTCAAGGATTTTTTTTTTTTCAACAGCGAATATTTCCCAGTATTAAAATTAAATAGATTTCAAATCCCCTGCTTTAATGATTGGCTAACTAGTGCAGTGTTCAAATTATGAATCTTAAAATTCTTATTTGCAGTGTGAAAAAGTATCAAGCATGGCATGATAAATTGATTAATTTGATGAAATGATATACTTAGGGTATAGTGTAGAAGGTTTCAAAATATCACAAATGTTCATATAATATGGTTAATAATTAGACGTCCCTCAGAAAAAATATTTTTAAGCTGTTTACCTTATCTCTTGTTTAGAGCTTTTATACCTTTGTTCCTCAGGTGGAAGACTTAGCTGGACATTTGGCCAAGTACAGTTGGAACGAAACAGTGTCAACACTGCAGGAGCACGAAATCGACGGAGAATCTCTCTTCCTCGTCACCAAAACTCAACTGGTGACCATTGGAATCAACGAAGCACACGCCGAAGTCATCTGTGATTTTGTTGGTAGTAATAAGTAAAGGTTTTAAGGCTAATACAGTTGTTAGGGTATGTGTAGGGAGGAAGGAACTACATTTTTACCCGTTATCCTATTTATTGATATATGGAAAGTAACTCAAATTTTTTTTTTAAACAAGATGGCGGCGGCCAGTCAGTATGCCAGAAATATCAGATCCCTTTGTTTTTGGAGATAAAGTTACTTTTTCATATTGGATAAAAGATATAGAATACCCTAACGTTCTGTATTTGGACAGGAAATTTGGATTACAGCAAATTCGTCTAATTTAGGATGTCGAACATAAAAAAGTCAGACGGAAATATTGTAATATGTACAGTGGGCAGCAGGTCGAGTTATCCATTTCACGGACCAATATATACTGGTTATATCTACCTGGTTATACTGCATAGCCAGTATAAATTGGTCCGCCAAAGTGGTAACTCGACCTGCTGCCCACTGTACTTATTGTTATGAGAAAACGACAAGATACTATATTTTCTTAGGAAAAATTAAATTATAATACATTAATAAGAGAGATATTTTGCTACAACTAGAGGAAAGGGTAGTAAATTAATGAAGCACGAAAAGGAAAGACTAAGAACATAAGACTGCTTAAATAGGGTAGGTAGTGGAAGGATATAATATTAAAACTGTAAAAGATTTGAGTCGAAAAAAAAAAAATTGAGATAAAGGTTTATGGAAAATAAAGGTAAGTAGGTACGGTCTGGTAAAAATATTAAATGTTTGAGGTATTGTACGAAGTCAAATTATAAAAAAAATACCTGTGTAAATATTATTTAAAAAAAATGCTGTAAATAAAATTAATTAAATTGTAAAATATTACTTAAGTATGTAAATACGTTGGGTTGTGCATTAAATAAATGTTATATTTTAAATAACCTAAATTTCTGTGCCTATCGCGGAGGTATGTCTATTATTATTCCACATTCCTAACTACAAAGAAAATTCAAAAATTGTATGACCATAAAATGTATATTTTATAAAATTCTATAAAATCACATACACAGTTACGAAACACAACATACACTTTGAACTAATGAAATGTTCAAGAAATATTATTTTTGTAATCAAATATTTTTTTAGACAAGTGTTTATGGCAACATTCCCTAAACATACTAGGTACTTCAAGTATTGCCAGTTGCAATTTGTTGATTTAATAAAAAGGAAACAGAACTAAATGCACATGTTTTTGTAGAATAAGCAAATAAACTATTTACCAAAGACTTTCAAAACTTCACCAATGATAAAACAACTTATTGTCAAAACATAATGCTAGTTCCGTTTCCCGTTTTTTCCCATAAAATTAACTACATTAGCAAAAGGAATGAATTTCCCGCGCCTGTTTCTTTTTAACTCTGGAACTACGTCCTCGGATTCCGCTAAAGAAGAATCATTTTTGGTAACGTCCTCAGAATAATCTTCGCTATCGTTCTTCTCTGTCTCTGACATATCCCTGTAAAATAGAAATAAAAGCTTTAGCAACCTACCCCTTTATTGTAGTTTCTTATGTTACAAATTCAGCACTAACGGAGCGTTTGCCTCTAAAACCCGCTCGATAAAAAGAAGGACACATTATTGGTTAATATTGCCACCGATTCATGGAGGGCATGACTTAATTGTATGTTGACTTAAATTATTTCCGTCCCTTAATATTCTCTCATAATAGAAAATGATAGGTATAGACTTATATTAGTTAAGTCGTGACTTTTGCAACTACGAATTGCTGCCAATCAGGAGCAACAGAGACGAAGTCGGCGATTGAGCGAGCGAGCTCACCCAGTTGGGTTTGAGGTCGAGGAACGACAGTAGGTAATCAGTGAATAATTATTAAAGTGATGGACACACTCACCTGTTGTATTTCCTGTTATACTCCGTTCTACCTCTGCTGACATCTACCCTGCGAGCAGTCGGAAAGGCAGGCTCAGTTTGTGGACACATCAGAGTCTCGTAGAAAAACCTAGACAAGTCGGTCAGTCAGAAACTCAGAACAGAGCATATCCACACGGTCATTCATAATTGTTTAATTAAGTTTACTTTATTGGGTGTGCAACGGATCTAGACCGAATCTGAAACCCACCCCTAAGCTGAAATGGTATGGTATGGGGGTTCTTAATTTGCTCGTTCCGGAGAAAATTCTCAGTTTCAAAATAGATGGCGTTGTGCGCGCCTAACATTTTGTCAAGTCATATAACGTTTTGACGTTTTCGTTTCACGCAATGTGAAAAATAAGTTTTAATGTAAAATTTATAGTTTAGAAAGGCAGTGCTGCTTTAATGAATAATGAACTAAAGATAAAGTAAAGAACTAAAGATAAAAAGATTGATTTGACAAAATTAGAAAAGATATATTATTATAAACAGTCAATAGACTTTTTCGTGTAAAGAAACGTTTTTTTTTAGCCAGTTTCAGCGCCCTCTGCAGGAACTCACAATTATCCCATTGGGTGGGTCACGTTAGTCAAGTGCGTTCTAAAAGATGGTCCAAAATTGCCACAGCCTGAAAATAGCCATCGAAGTAGAGAAAGGCCCCGAAATAGATGGCGGGATGAAATTGATGTAGGTATTCGACGGAAATGGAAGGAAATAATACAGGACAGGAATTAGTGGATATTAAAAGGGGTAGGTTGCTAAAGCTTTTATTTCTATTTTACAGGGATATGTCAGAGACAGAGAAGAACGATAGCGAAGATTATTCTGAGGACGTTACCAAAAATGATTCTTCTTTAGCGGAATCCGAGGACGTAGTTCCAGAGTTAAAAAGAAACAGGCGCGGGAAATTCATTCCTTTTGCTAATGTAGTTAATTTTATGGGAAAAAACGGGAAACGGAACTAGCATTATGTTTTGACAATAAGTTGTTTTATCATTGGTGAAGTTTTGAAAGTCTTTGGTAAATAGTTTATTTGCTTATTCTACAAAAACATGTGCATTTAGTTCTGTTTCCTTTTTATTAAATCAACAAATTGCAACTGGCAATACTTGAAGTACCTAGTATGTTTAGGGAATGTTGCCATAAACACTTGTCTAAAAAAATATTTGATTACAAAAATAATATTTCTTGAACATTTCATTAGTTCAAAGTGTATGTTGTGTTTCGTAACTGTGTATGTGATTTTATAGAATTTTATAAAATATACATTTTATGGTCATACAATTTTTGAATTTTCTTTGTAGTTAGGAATGTGGAATAATAATAGACATACCTCCGCGATAGGCACAGAAATTTAGGTTATTTAAAATATAACATTTATTTAATGCACAACCCAACGTATTTACATACTTAAGTAATATTTTACAATTTAATTAATTTTATTTACAGCATTTTTTTTTAAATAATATTTACACAGGTATTTTTTTTATAATTTGACTTCGTACAATACCTCAAACATTTAATATTTTTACCAGACCGTACCTACTTACCTTTATTTTCCATAAACCTTTATCTCAATTTTTTTTTTTTCGACTCAAATCTTTTACAGTTTTAATATTATATCCTTCCACTACCTACCCTATTTAAGCAGTCTTATGTTCTTAGTCTTTCCTTTTCGTGCTTCATTAATTTACTACCCTTTCCTCTAGTTGTAGCAAAATATCTCTCTTATTAATGTATTATAATTTAATTTTTCCTAAGAAAATATAGTATCTTGTCGTTTTCTCATAACAATAAGTACAGTGGGCAGCAGGTCGAGTTACCACTTTGGCGGACCAATTTATACTGGCTATGCAGTATAACCAGGTAGATATAACCAGTATATATTGGTCCGTGAAATGGATAACTCGACCTGCTGCCCACTGTACATATTACAATATTTCCGTCTGACTTTTTTATGTTCGACATCCTAAATTAGACGAATTTGCTGTAATCCAAATTTCCTGTCCAAATACAGAACGTTAGGGTATTCTATATCTTTTATCCAATATGAAAAAGTAACTTTATCTCCAAAAACAAAGGGATCTGATATTTCTGGCATACTGACTGGCCGCCGCCATCTTGTTTAAAAAAAAAATTTGAGTTACTTTCCATATATCAATAAATAGGATAACGGGTAAAAATGTAGTTCCTTCCTCCCTACACATACCCTAACAACTGTATTAGCCTTAAAACCTTTACTTATTACTACCAACAAAATCACAGATGACTTCGGCGTGTGCTTCGTTGATTCCAATGGTCACCAGTTGAGTTTTGGTGACGAGGAAGAGAGATTCTCCGTCGATTTCGTGCTCCTGCAGTGTTGACACTGTTTCGTTCCAACTGTACTTGGCCAAATGTCCAGCTAAGTCTTCCACCTGAGGAACAAAGGTATAAAAGCTCTAAACAAGAGATAAGGTAAACAGCTTAAAAATATTTTTTCTGAGGGACGTCTAATTATTAACCATATTATATGAACATTTGTGATATTTTGAAACCTTCTACACTATACCCTAAGTATATCATTTCATCAAATTAATCAATTTATCATGCCATGCTTGATACTTTTTCACACTGCAAATAAGAATTTTAAGATTCATAATTTGAACACTGCACTAGTTAGCCAATCATTAAAGCAGGGGATTTGAAATCTATTTAATTTTAATACTGGGAAATATTCGCTGTTGAAAAAAAAAAAAATCCTTGACAGAAAATAAAATACACTAAACTAATACGAGTTCTAATAGTTTTGTGGCTTTGAATGGAATACAAAATTATCATGGAAATATGAAAAATATCTCACCGTCCACGTCTTAAACGACCGACTGCTTTAAACTTTCGAATGGATTATCTGTAAAATAAACAGAAATTTATAAACATCGGCAACACAAATCTGCTAATAATATTCGAGCTTTACTGGCAACACCGACAATTTATTTTTAATAACCATTTGCCTTCCACATGGGAGAATTATAAAAAATAAAAACAACATAATGATGTGACACATGTCAATAATTTTCTTATCGATAAAAAATATTTACCTTTTGCAATATCATTTTCTACAACTGCATCTGCTTCTTTTTTGGTTTCCGAGTCTATCTGCTCTTCACTTTTTATTTTTTCACTTTCTTCTTCTTCGTTGTCTTTCAGTCTTTCGTTTTCAATTCTTTCTTTTTCTTTGCTCTCGCTTAAATGCAGTTGGGACAATTCTAATATATGACCTCTTATTTCTTCTTTGGCGGCCTTGATGCATGGATCATTTTTGTCTTCTACATATGCGTTCACCGTCTTTTCTTTTAATGGTCTTCTTATCTGATTTGAACAAGAAATCAAAGATAGTAAAATAGAGAAAAAAGAATACAAAAATATTTCTATCAACGAAATGAACGGGAAAGAAATACATATGGTGGATGGTAACATTCATAAAGAAGAAAGAGATTTTGTGCTAACTCATGTTTTGGATGGCTTCGTTATTCAAGAATCGAATGTA
>JARACY010006374.1:0-17442 GCA_029255725.1 Scrobipalpa atriplicella
TTCTTTTTAATTTTTGCCATGGATAGTATGTTCCTTAAGGAAAGTTGTTCAGTTTCATGGGCAGATTTAAACATTTCAGGATGCATATACCCTTTCTGTTACTCGTCGTAGACTAGAAAATCAGTATATAAATGAGGCGCGGGGTACGGGTACCTACTGCATGGTACAGGGTGGTTCTTTTCAGGTACCATAGCTTTGAGCTTTTTTCTCTGGTCAGATCTCAGACCCCACGATTTTTATGAGAAAAGGCCTCGATTCGACGTTACATCGGCTGTGCAAACTAAAGTTTTTGAATTTTAACAAATTTTATTAAAATAACTAGTCTGTGATGGCTGCTATACCTTTTTCTATTAAAATAACAGGTGCAGCTATGGACTTATTTTAGTTAAGTCGTGAGTAACGACCAGTCGAGGATAGAATATAACATACTTACTTACAAAGAAATTTTTATTATTTATTTTGTGATTCTGTGTTTATTTCAATAATGTTGATTAAAATTAGTACCTAATACATAGAAGGTATAAATGCTTAATTGGGAGTTAAAGATCATATTACAATATTTATGGCTACTAAAGTGGGACTTGAATGGCCCCAAAATATGGCAGCCATTATCATTAATAAAATCTGATTTTTCTGCTATAACTCTAAAACTATACAGGCTAGAGAACATATTTGTATGAGAGACATGTTCTTTATAAAATTATCTTTATCTTTGCTTTTTGCGCTTTAGTGACACAATCAACAGTTAGCGAGAAAATTAGATCACATTTCTGTTATCACATTTCTGTTCGATTGTGTATTATTGTCAGGCAAAAGCAAGAGTACTAGCTCATTGTCTATAAAGACAGACTCATAAACTGTAGAGCTAGCCCTGTAGATAGACTTGCAGTGTCCATAACTGATAATGGTTGGTTCTAGAGGGGCATATAACTACCTAATACCTAGTACTTAGATAAAATGTAGTGCTTGAACTAACTTAGATACCAATTATAATTATACATGTGTTTAGTAAATTAAAAATCAATTCATATAGAAAACACAGAATCACAAAATAAAAATGATCACGGACTTATGAGTAGAAGAAAGTTTGTATTAAAAATGGTGAAATGTCATTACTGCGGGACAAGAGATTTACTTTTAAGCAACAATATCTTAGTTTTACAAATACAAGACCTTCCTAAAATGTATTGAACCCATACAAAAAAAAAACAAAAAGTATTTTTTTTTTGAAAAAAGTAATTTTTAAATACGTATTTTGTATTTAGTGTTTCAAATATACAAAACTAAAAAGTATTTAGTATTTTGTATTTGAAATACTAAAAAACCAGAAGGTTTGTATTTAGTATTCAAATACATTTTACAACCTATTTTGCACATCTCTGCTTACTAAAAATTTTTCTGGTAAATATGTATCCTGAAATATTTAGTCGATTTTCAAGACAAACTCAAGGGACTACGGCACGGTACCCATTTCTGCCGCTGTTTGCCGCGACTGGTAGATAACGTACCTACTTCGCTTTCACTGGTCACTGGCGAGCCGTTTTTCTACTTTAGGTATAGAAGCTGTAGGTATAGTCTAGACGCAATTCATTTATATAAATAAAACTATCAAATTTTTCTAAAGCTGGATGATATAAATAGGATATACATTTAGTTATATAGGTACTTTAGTGCATAAAAACACAGAAATTACTAAGGAAATTACAACAGAAATAAACAGAAGAGTAGAATAATTTGCAGCCTTTTTGCCAAGGTAGAAAGATACCTATGTTGATTTGTGCCCCCAACTTCGTAGTATGAATATTTTTTTATTACAGTAAATCCTATTTATTTGAAGATAACAAACGGTGGCATGTGGCTTGCGGTTTTTCTCACTTAACGTTAAAAAAAATGTTTCTCATGAAAAATTTTGTCCGGTCCTAACCTAGGCATGTGTGTCAAACATCTCGATACATCCAGCGGTTAATTATTGCTAAAGCTGATTGAGTAACAAACACCCAAAATTTCACATTTATTTTATCATATTAGTGAATTCAGTGGAATGAAAACGAAAGCGCCCAGCAAAATTGCGAAAGCAAAGTAAAGTTACTCGTCATGAAAATAAGTATCATTTTAAACAGGCGATCTTGCTGAAGGCTGCAGGTGCAGGTAAGGAAAGGTCATATCATATCATAATCATAAAATAATCATCACATTTTACACGCTGCAAGAACATAGCGAAACAATTGATGATTTAATATAGAGGCAACAATGAGAATCACGAGGTAGTCTGGAATTGCATGTACCTACCTACAACCTAAATTTTTGAAATCGGTTCATTGGTTGTGATATAATGATATTCAGTGCTATCGATTCGTGAAGAGCATGACTTAAATTGTTGCCGTCTCTTTTTGCTCTCTCAGGCAGGCAGGATAGAAAATGACTAGAAGATTCGATACCATTTTTAAACGACTCCAAAACAAAGGAGGAGTTTTCTTTTTGTATTCTCTATCTAAGCCGCCGTGGGCTTACGATCCGGAGGTCCTGGGTTCGATTCCCAGGGGGGGGAACACAAGGTTTGATATTTGACAATTTATCACTTTGTGAGGTTTTCCCCAGTTTGGTTAGGACCCTAAGTCCATGGTTAGGACATTGCAGGCTGAATCACCTGATTGTCCGAAAAGAAAAAGGATTCCTTGCTTCGGAGGGCACGTTAAGCCGTCGGTCCCGGTCGCTGACTTTGATAGTGGTCGTTACTGAAACCATGTCAGAGGCCTATAGCTGTGCTACTAGGCGGTTTGAAAACTCTGACACCAGGGTTTATCGGGTCGTTGTTCGACTCGAAAATCCACTCGCTAAGAAGAAGGAGACTTGTCATATGTCAAAGTTGAGAACGTGACAGTAGCGCTATCATAAAATTAGGTGAGGGAGAAAGATATCTAGACTCACGTTTTTAAATATAGACTCCCATCGTTATATTTATACAACGTGTAACAGAAAGGGTATATGCATCGAGAAATGTGTGAATCTACCCATGAAACTGAACAACTTTCCCTAAGGAACATAGGTCGAAATACGAAAAAAAAAATTTTACTTCCCATACTAAATACGCTATCAGCTGATGCATTTAGTATGAAAGGTCATGATTTTTTTTTTCGTTTTTCGACCTATGTTTCTTAGGGAAAGTTGTTCAGTTTCATGGGTAGATTCACACATTTCTCGATGCATATACCCTTTCTGTTACACCCTGTATACAAATATATCGTCAATGGCAAAATATGTATCAAATTCGAGATGTGAAGCTATTTAAAAATAATGATGATAATAATAGGTGGAGCTCACACTCGCTTTTTAATGAGAAATCAAACCCAAACAACCGGCTGGCCAACCCAGCTGCAACCCAAGAAGCACGGAAACGCTCGAGTTGTATAGGTACCTAGTACCTACCACTACCACCGGTCACCCATCCATGGCCTGGCAACACGGCGATGGTTGCTTAACATTCGTTTGTAATAATGTAGTGAAATTAAATCTGCTAGGAGTAAGAAGTATGAATGACTCCAACTGATATCCCACGCGCAAAAGTTGGTGAAATAAAGAAATAATACTGAAGACTAGGCTGCATGGGCCGAAGCTCTTTGCCGTCCCATATCATGGGAGAAATAAAAAAAATAGGAGGGACCAAAACTTCTGAGAAAACTTCTATCAACTTTGCTCGGGAATCGTAACGAATCACACGTAGGACGAGTTTCTGGCTTTCTAATTTAGTTTTTCGCGGCTAATATTGTGATAGTGTAGTGGGATTAGCATAATAATATTGGGCCGGTATTGAAAGACAATGTGGTGAAAGTAAGAAATGAAGTACAGAAATCCTATATAGTTCGACTCGACACTCCCGCGTAAATCATCTTCGACCATCGGAATGTGAGCTCCGCTCTCGCATTCCAATGAGTTCTAGATTAGGTTAGGTTAGGTTGGGGTTTTGCGCGGGGAACATGAAAAATCTGACGGACTTTGTTCCTCGCTCCTAAAAATTAGTTCCTTGCAGTATTTGTTGTATGTGGTGGATTTAACATAATGATTTACTGACGAGAAACAATAATGGCGGCGAGGAAAGGCGCTACCGTACGATTCAGATTGTTATATCCGCACAAAAGTCTGTTGAGCATTGGAATGCAAATGTTAGTGTAGGTAAGATTAGGCTAAGAAGACTGAAGACAAAATAATACTTTGAAGACTAGGCTGCATGGGCTCAAGCTCTTTGCCTTCCCTTATATAGGAGAATAAAAAAAAACTTCTATCTGTGCGAGACATCTGGGGTACGTTCAGTCGACCACAGACTTAGTAGAGAACCTAACGGTTCGATATTTATATCGATCAAATCTTATACTAGTGGGACAGTGGGACGCACTGAACGTGCACCTTAGCCGCTGTCAGATAAAACTTAACTTCCGGTGCGCCTCTGAACGGGCCGGATAAAAATTAACCTAGTCGAAATTTCGTCTGACAGGTATCTCTGAACTGAACGAGGTTAAATTTCGATCGATCGAGCGGCTCTGAACGTACCCCTGTGCGTCGCCCACAGACTATATAGTATCGCCAAGCCACTGCGTCGCTTTCAGTCGCTTTGGTTCAATTTGAAAACATTGAAAATTTTCTTGGATGGTTTTGAAGCTCTGTGAAATAAAATACGCAAACTCATTGTGGTGTGGAAATTTAGTATAGCAAGTTTAGACCTTTGGAAAGGAATCGTGCGTGAATGGCTTCTATTGTGAAATCAAACCCAAAATGAGTGTAACAAACGTGACCGACCTACCCTCAGAAACTTTACTAAATATATTCCAGTACCTAAACTGGAATGAATTGAAAATATCTGGCCAGGTCTGTAAGGTTTGGAAAGCTGTTTCCAATGAGGTAAGCGAGTCAAAGTGGAAAGATCTATGCCGAAAAGAATATGGCCAAATTTATGAAGACGCTTTTCGAAAATCCCAATTATCATGGGAAGACTTACACAAGTCTTTACGATCATGGTCTCAGTTATCTTCATCTAAAGTATATTTCAAATACTCCAAGTTGCTAGAGACTCGCTACGTGAATTCCGAAAACAAAGAAATGAAACTTATGCAGTTCCTCAAAAATGGTATAATTGGGTACCCTTTTTACATTGTAGAGGAGTGGGAACCATTAGAATTTACTGGTGAGGAGTATCATTTCAGTACCATATGCTATTATGATGCAGAGACATTAAAACTGATTGATAGTGTCAATTATGATTTTCATTTTGATCAATACCAAGAGAATGATGATATAATAGTTTTGCGGGAGGATGAAATGCAGCTCTATATTGTAACAAAATCTAACAAGAGATTGCACCGCATTGGAGAGATGCTGCATGATGGTGATTTATTCGACAGAACACGGTTTTACCTCATTGGTAACAGTGTGTTTTATATGACAATGGATTATACATTATGGATGTCAAGACCTGTGATTGAAGCAGGTGTCTCTACCATTGAGTCTTCAGTTATCGCACCTCCGGAGGTTGGGGAACAACTGGATTCAATACAAGCTGTTGCCTTCGTCGAAGGAAAACAAGTCAATTTGTTGACAACGAAAGGAGACATATTCTCAATAATAGACAAAGAGCTGAAACTGCTATGCCGAATTGAAAAACAAAACCAGAATGTAGTGATAGATTTGCTCAAGCAGCATGGCTTTTTCTGGAACACACCGGAGGTGTATTACTGGATAACTAGCACTTTGGGTTTGGCAGTCACCCATTTAAAAGGGGCAACTGTGCAATCATATGGTCCTGTTGTTCTTGTGGGTAAGAACTTTGTAACTAGTAGTACTTTAATCTTCCTCATAGCTGATGTCTTTACTGATGATATAATGAAAATTACTGGACCAATTTAAAAAACTTTCTTTCCGCAATTAGAAAGCTGCTTTCACCCTGAGTACTAACAAAAGCTTTTACTGCAGGAAAAAATCTGATGCCCACAAAAAACTCAATCCGCTAAGCCTAGTGCTGCTTCGAGGGTCTTGGGTTCGATTCCCGGCCAGTCAAATATTTGAGTGATGAATATAAATAAATGTCTGTTTCTGGGTCTAGTTGTTTCTCTATAAGTAAATCACTTTTTCAATTACAGCAGCTGCATCACTTACAATACAATAATAAAAAATACTTAATATTTTAGGAACACTACAACGTGTTTTACAAATTTACTACAACCCATATCGCAATGGACAGTTGAAACTCAACAAAGCAAAGCCGGCTTTGAGGATTGATCTAAACGGCTGGGTGCCAACTACAGGTGCATGGCCGAGACATGTGGCAGACAGCCAGAGGAAAATCAATCAAATTGAAGTAGTAGAAATCAATGGTGGCCATCGGATAATCATTCTCTACTGCCAGAGACTGGTTGCAATAGAAATTCGTTTGGATGACTTGAAGCGGACCAGTGAGCCTCGAGCTATTACTGCTGTGGGAGCGAGGTAATTTTTTAATAAACATATTTCTTAGATTTCTTATATTAATGATCATATCAAACACTAATTAACCCAGCTAAGGGATTCGAGGGTTTCAGCATATTGCAATTTAGGCGATGGGCTGACAACCCGTCACTATAGCAATATACATAATATCTGTAATAACCCTCAAAACCTGTCAGACGTGGTGGAATTATCTTTGTTTAGGTAGTTTTTGCTATGCCTACCCCATTAGGGACACAGGCGTGATTTTATGTACGTATGTATGTTTTTTTTTTTTTTTTTTGCTATGAAAATAATAATTCTCAATATAATAAAATAAAATAATTAATAAATTTGTTTAACATCTCACATGAAATTTTATTATATAAACGCTGAGCGAGTTTTGTTGTACAAAATAAGTAATGTGTTACAGGAATAATTAATTTGAAACAAGTGTGAGATTTTTGATATACGTCCGGGATAATTTGGTGCAAATAAAATATTTTTGGTTAAATATATCCCCTTATTAACACAATAAAATCACTAATCAGAGTTCATAAATACCTAAATATATAAATAAAATGTGACTGATAGGTTGTTAGAAACCGCCTAGATCGGACAGGAAAATTGCTAACAAGAGATTTTGTTGTTGTAATGGCTTCATCTATTGGCCAATAATATGACTCTCCTAAGGCTCCTACACACTATGCTCTCGCGGCGGCACGTCGGCATGCTTTGAAAGAGGGGCGCGCGACGCGACTCGTGCGGCAAGCCTAGCATAGTGTGTTGCAGCCTTTAGTTTCGCCACCTTGGCGGAGGTTGTGCTGTGCATAAGTGGTTTACTTTTTTGTATGGTTTTTTTTGTTCTGTAACCTATCGTGTGTGCTGGCTGTGTGGTATCAAATAACAGTGTTTTGAGCTGATTCTCCAAATATATCAAATTATTAGTAATAATAAAATAATAATTTATTACATCTCATTCATCATCATCATCATCATCATCATCATTTTCAGCCCACATCGACCCACTGCAGGGTATAGGCCTCTTCTCTATTACGCCAATCCTCACGGTCCTGTGCCAGTCTCATCCAGATACATTTAAAATTAAAATAAATATAATTTTCAAAACATACCAAGCTTGGGCTACTCCACACAACACTGTTCAATATTTTTGGTGATATATACCCTCAAATGATACGTAACATGGTATAGTTTTGAAAAATATTTTTATTTTATTTTTTTATGAATGGAATGTAATGATGTGATATTATATTTAGAATCATCAATATTTTACGTTTTGCGCAAAAATAATAAGAAATCGCAAGTACATTCATTGAATTGAGATATGTATAATAAAATTATTACTGGTGGGGGCAGCACCGAGCTCAACAAACCAAATAGATAGTTCAATAAAAAAGATACTTCTTATTGTATATTAGAGGTAGATACAATAATTTTTTATCAATTTTGTTTCTGTTGTACCCATCGCAGCTGGTTTTTTTCACGGTATATATGTCGAACATAATGTTACGGATTCAAACGAACATTACTTTCTTTCAGAGATGGCGATTACACTCGGATCATCTGAACACATTGATGAAGACATCCTTGATTTTTTTCGTTTTATTATTCAATTTTTATTTGTTTTTGTAAGAGATAACTTTGTGTTATCTTTAAAATCTTCTAATACTTATAATTTGTTTTTTTATAATTCTAAAGCTATTTTGAAACATGAGTAGGTATATAGGTAACTTATATTGCATTTGTAGCAATGACTGGTGAAACCTGAAATTCTTTTGGACTCCTTGATAGTAAAGTTTTTGTTTTAGATAACTAATACACGGGGTATGGGGTATAAGGGACAGCTTACCGCAGCAGACTCTTAGGGGTTGCTCAGCACAGTAAAACGGACAACAGCAAACTTAAGTTTGTCCTTTAGTCCAGTAGATATTTTTGGGTGAAAAAAGTTTGGGTACTAGAGGGAGGGGTTTATATCCGCTTTAAGTACCCCCAAGTTGGTACGGAAGCATCGGTGAGCGAGTCCGACTCGCACTTGACTGTTTTTTTTTATTATAACCTATAAGAATTGACTAAGCAACCCCTATCAGTTTGCGGGAAGCTGTCCCTTATACCCGGTTTATGGTAAAAGTGTTTATCTACATGGAAATGCTCTAGCGACACATAGTATAAAAAAAGTTACCTACATTATACATAGTGTAAATCCAAATACTTAAACATTTTGCCAGCAGAGCATTTAGAATGCGTAATTTAATAAGCGAGTGATTTTTACGTACTGGCGCTAGGCTAGCATTACAGATGAATGGTTTTTTATTTAAATAAGTTTTTTTTTATTTTAATTGTTAAACGCACTAATTTGTATAAGGGTGATTGCACATTATGTTGAGGTCTAACCGTTTCACGTTGATTTAATTTAGATTTAGATGAAAAGTATGTGATCTTAATTTGTATTTTTAAAAATACTCAAATAATTCGGACACTGTGCTGCACTATGCAGCGTAGTGCGTGATTTATTGTTACTATTATAAAGGGTGTAGTGTACGGGACAGCTTCCCACTAACATGTAAGGGTTGCTCAGACGGCGAAACTGAACAATTTTCACAAGGAAAAAGACTTTTCTATACAAAATAAATAACCACCTAAATCATATCATTTGAATGGGGAAGTCCATTATGGTAATTTCTATTTTTGAAGAAACCTTTTAAAACTATAAATATGAAAGAAAGAAAATAATAAATTCGCCCCGGGCCACGACTTTTAAAACTAGTTCAGTTTCGTTGACTGAGCAATTTCTTATCAATTTGTGATGAGCTGTCCCTTTCACCCCCTAGGTAGGTATAATATGTATTCCATCCACGTTCGTTCATGCAGATCTGCGGGCAGTATTATTATATGGGCAGTGTGAGAATGGTATTCGGGAGTGAATGATCAGCAAACATTCTGTGATTTTAGGTATAACTTGAGTACTTGACCTTACTTGTAGGTAAAAAGATTTTATTGAGAACTCCTTTATTTAATATTTGTCATACTTCGATTTTTGCTACAGTACAACTGTAATTATAATAACTCTAAGGACTACCTAATACTTAAATAATAATAAGAAAAGAACTGATTAATAAATAAGTGATTTTGAAAGTGAATCTTTAATTTAATGACAAACCTACAGTACCTACCTACATTCTCCTAGTTTATTCGGGCTTACCATCATAGTTTCGTTTTACATTGTTTTACAAAATACCTCATACACTCCTGTCCAGAAATCGTACTTTTGAATAGCTCAAATCGGAATATGCATATGTCACAGGATTATGATGAAATCGGGGTTTTGATCAAAAATCTAGGATTTTGATCAAAACCACAAAGCAATAAAAACCCGGACTTTGACAAAATACTGGTCATAATTAATGATGTGCCGTTCCCGAAAACGTTCCCAATCGTTGGGAATATTCCCGGGAACGTTCCCAAATCCCAAAGTGGGAATATACTGGGAATTTTGGTTAAATATTGACTAAATCTGAAAAATTTCAATACGGTTAAGGAATTTTAACGGTTCTCACTACATTAGGTAAAAAAAAGAGATGGAAATTATTTATAGTTCCGAAAATTCCCACTGCAGTGGGAATATTCCCAGTAAATTTCCGGGAACATTGCGGGGCACAAATTATTGTGGTTTAACTGTTCTCTTCTAGTATATGGTTATAGGCATTTCTAGGAAGACACAGATGACAGATTTGACAAACTTGACGTTACAGATTTGGCATATCTGACGGATTTAGCTTTTGGCGGATTACACAGATTTGACGGGTTTGACAGATTTGACAGTTTTGACTTATTTGACAGTTATGATAATTTGACAGATTTCACAGGATTTGGCGGGTTTTAACAGATTTTACAGGATTTGACATGATTTCAAAACCTGTCAACTGTCAAATCCTGTCAAAACCAGTCAAATCTGTCAAATTCTGTAAAAACCTGTCAATTCCTACCGAAATCTGTCAAAGCTGTCAAATCCTGCCTAATTCTGTCAAATTCTGAATAAACCTGTCATATTATGTAATATCCTGTCAATACTTGTCAAATACTGACAAATCCTGTCAAACCTGACGAATCCTGTCAAATCTGTCAAAACCTGCCAAATCTTGTGAAAACTGTCAAATCCTGTCAAGTCTTGTCAAAACCTGTCAAATGCAGTCAAATCTTGTCGAAACCTGTCAAATCCATCAAATGTCAAATGCTGTCAAAATTTGTAACGTACTGTCAAATTCTGTCAAATCCTGTCAACAATTGTAAAAACCTGACAAATCTTGTCAAATTCTGTCACATCCTGTCAAATCTGACAAATCCTGTCAAATCCTGCCAAATCTTGTCAAAACCTGTCAAATTCTGCCTAATACTGTCAAAACCTGTCAATCCTGTTAATTTCTGTCAAATCTTGTCAAAACCTGTCAAATGCTGTCAAATCTTGTCAACACCTGTCAAATCTTGTCAAAACCTGTCAAATCTGTCAAATGCAGTCAAAATTTGTAACGCCTTGTCAAATCCTGTCAAATCTGTCAAATTTTGGCTAATACTGTCAAATTCTGTCAAATCCTGTCAAATTCTGAAAAAACCTATCAAATCCTGTCAAAACCTGGCAAAATTGTCAAAACCTCTGAAAACTGTCCTGTCAAATTCTGTCAAATCCTATCATATCCTGTCAGATCTTAATTTGAAAAGCGACAATATTCATTTTATTAATTAGTAATTCACGCTGATTCCAACGATACTTGTTGTCGGTATTTTTAACCGACTTCCAAAAGGAGGCGGTTCTCAATTCGTCGTGAACTTTTATTATACTGTGCTTAAGTATAACGTTTTCATTTTGTTTCTCATTAAATTTATTTAAAACAAACTGTCACACCATGACACCACCCGCGCAATTAGTATGCACAGAACAGAGTATTATGTTTATTGTTACCTATTCAAGAAAATTTGTACCCATTTTTATAAGTACTTACTTCATTACTTCAGTAGATTAATCAAAAAATTATCTTGGCATGGCCAGAAAACACACTTCCTGGCCACCAAGACACATCAAAGGCGTTTTTATACCTGTTGGTATTGGTAGCCATTCGTAGTTTCAAAAATCACAACTTAACTAGTATAACTCTACATATACCTGTCATTGTCTATCATGAGAGAACAGAAAGGGACGGCAATAATTTTAGTCGAAATTTAGTTAAGTCGTGCCGTCCACGAATCGATGGCAACGTTCTGTAAACGCGAATCGAATTTTACGGTTAGTTACAGTTATAGTTCCGCCTTGCGAGCAATTTTCAGTTTATGACCTGCCTCCGCTTTCCACCGCTATTATGACAAGCTATTTATTATAGGTTGTAATAAAAAGGGTAGGTACCTAATTATAAGAATATGGCTTTGGCAGCAATATAGACCTTAGATAGAGCAACACGGCCTAGCGGAAGGCTCTAAGCAATAGACCTATCACGTAAACGAGTTTTTATTCTGTACCTAGTTTACTGACAGCCACGTTGACCGCGTTAAATTAGATCCCTTTTGTTCGCCACTTTCATTATAAGCGTATGGTAATATAAATTTCGCCTTATTTCACCGTATTACATAGCCAATTGTTGTTTTTCAAAACAGCGCCGCATTGTAATACGATACGGCGGCGCGCGGCATGTCAACGATACGCAGTATTGACTTTTTGATACGTCATTCAATATGGTAGTGCTGGTGGTAGAGATCCCAAGCACGTAAAAATACACTTATTACGATTTTCCTTAGACTGAACAGTATAATAAAAGTTCACGACGAATTGAGAACCGCCTCCTTTTGGAAGTCGGTTAAAAATACCGACAACAAGTATCGTTGGAATCAGCGTGAATTACTAATTAATAAAATGAATATTGTCGCTTTTCAAATTAAGATCTGACAGGATATGATAGGATTTGACAGAATTTGACAGGACAGTTTTCAGAGGTTTTGACAATTTTGCCAGGTTTTGACAGGATTTGATAGGTTTTTTCAGAATTTGACAGGATTTGACAGAATTTGACAGTATTAGCCAAAATTTGACAGATTTGACAGGATTTGACAAGGCGTTACAAATGTTGACTGCATTTGACAGATTTGACAGGTTTTGACAAGATTTGACAGGTGTTGACAAGATTTGACAGCATTTGACAGGTTTTGACAAGATTTGACAGAAATTAACAGGATTGACAGGTTTTGACAGTATTAGGCAGAATTTGACAGGTTTTGACAAGATTTGGCAGGATTTGACAGGATTTGTCAGATTTGACAGGATGTGACAGAATTTGACAAGATATTGTCAGGATTTTACAATTGTTGACAGGATTTGACAGAATTTGACAGTACGTTACAAATTTTGACAGCATTTGACATTTGATGGATTTGACAGGTTTTGACAAGATTTGACAGGATTTGACAGTTTTCACAAGATTTGGCAGGTTTTGACAGATTTGACAGTCTTTGACAGGATTCGTCAGGTTTGACAGGATTTGTCAGTATTTGACAAGTATTGACAGGATATTACATAATATGACAGGTTTATTCAGAATTTGACAGAATTAGGCAGGATTTGACAGCTTTGACAGATTTCGGTAGGAATTGACAGGTTTTTACAGAATTTGACAGATTTGACTGGTTTTGACAGGATTTGACAGTTGACAGGTTTTGAAATCATGTCAAATCCTGTAAAATCTGTTAAAACCCACCAAATCCTGTGAAATCTGTCAAATTATCATAACTGTCAAATAAGTCAAAACTGTCAAATCTGTCAAACCCGTCAAATCTGTGTAATCCGCCAAAAGCTAAATCCGTCAGATATGCCAAATCTGTAACGTCAAGTTTGTCAAATCTGTCATCTGTGTCTTCCTAGAAATGCCTATAACCATATACTAGAAGAGAACAGTTAAACCACAATAATTTGTGCCCCGCAATGTTCCCGGAAATTTACTGGGAATATTCCCACTGCAGTGGGAATTTTCGGAACTATAAATAATTTCCATCTCTTTTTTTTACCTAATGTATTGAGAACCGTTAAAATTCCTTAACCGTATTGAAATTTTTCAGATTTAGTCAATATTTAACCAAAATTCCCAGTATATTCCCACTTTGGGATTTGGGAACGTTCCCGGGAATATTCCCAACGATTGGGAACGTTTTCGGGAACGGCACATCATTAATTATGACCAGTATTTTGTCAAAGTCCGGGTTTTTATTGCTTTGTGGTTTTGATCAAAATCCTAGATTTTTGATCAAAACCCCGATTTCATCATAATCCTGTGACATATGCATATTCCGATTTGAGCTATTCAAAAGTACGATTTCTGGACAGGAGTGTATGAGGTATTTTGTAAAACAATGTAAAACGAAACTATGATGGTAAGCCCGAATAAACTAGGAGAATGTAGGTACTGTAGGTTTGTCATTAAATTAAAGATTCACTTTCAAAATCACTTATTTATTAATCAGTTCTTTTCTTATTATTATTTAAGTATTAGGTAGTCCTTAGAGTTATTATAATTACAGTTGTACTGTAGCAAAAATCGAAGTTTGACAAATATTAAATAAAGGAGTTCTCAATAAAATCTTTTTACCTACAAGTAAGGTCAAGTACTCAAGTTATACCTAAAATCACAGAATGTTTGCTGATCATTCACTCCCGAATACCATTCTCACACTGCCCATATAATAATACTGCCCGCAGATCTGCATGAACGAACGTGGATGGAATACATATTATACCTACCTAGGGGGTGAGGGACAACTCATCACAAATTGATAAGAAATTGCTCAGTCAACGAAACTGAACTAGTTTTAAAAGTCGTGGCCCGGGGCGAATTTATTATTTTCTTTTTTTCATATTTATAGTTTTAAAAGGTTTCTTCAAAAATAGAAATTACCATAATGGACTTCCCCATTCAAATGATATGATTGAGAGGTGGTTATTTATTTTGTATAGAAAAGTCTTTTTCCTTGTGAAAATTGTTCAGTTTCGCCGTCTGAGCAACCCTTACATGTTAGTGGGAAGCTGTCCCGTACACTACACCCTTTATAATAGTAACAATAAATCACGCACTACGCTGCATAGTGCAGCACAGTGTCCGAATTATTTGAGTATTTTTAAACATACAAATTAAGATCACATACTTTTCATCTAAATCTAAATTAAATCAACGTGAAACGGTTAGACCTCAACATAATGTACAATCACCCTTATACAAATTAGTGCGTTTAACAATTAAAATAAAAAAAAACTTATTAAAATAAAAAACCATTCATCTGTAATGCTAGCCTAGCGCCAGTACGTAAAAATCACTCGCTAATTAAATTACGCATTCTAAATGCTATGCTGGCAAAATGTTTAAGTATTTGGATTTACACTATGTATAATGTAGGTAACTTTTTTTATACTATGTGTCGCTAGAGCATTTCCATGTAGATAAACACTTTTACCATAAACCGGGAATAAGGGACAGCTTCCCGCAAACTGATAGGGGTTGCTTAGTCAATTCTTATAGGTTATAATAAAAAAAAACAGTCAAGTGCGAGTCGGACTCGCTCACCGATGCTTCCGTACCAACTTGGGGGTACTTAAAGCGGATATAAACCCCTCCTTCTAGTACCCAAACTTTTTTCACCCAAAAATATCTACTGGACTAAAGGACAAACTTAAGTTTGCTGTTGTCCGTTTTACTGTGCTGAGCAACCCCTAAGAGTCTGCTGCGGTAAGCTGTCCCTTATACCCCATACCCCGTGTATTAGTTATCTAAAACAAAAACTTTACTATCAAGGAGTCCAAAAGAATTTCAGGTTTCACCAGTCATTGCTACAAATGCAATATAAGTTACCTATATACCTACTCATGTTTCAAAATAGCTTTAGAATTATAAAAAAACAAATTATAAGTATTAGAAGATTTTAAAGATAACACAAAGTTATCTCTTACAAAAACAAATAAAAATTGAATAATAAAACGAAAAAAATCAAGGATGTCTTCATCAATGTGTTCAGATGATCCGAGTGTAATCGCCATCTCTGAAAGAAAGTAATGTTCGTTTGAATCCGTAACATTATGTTCGACATATATACCGTGAAAAAAACCAGCTGCGATGGGTACAACAGAAACAAAATTGATAAAAAATTATTGTATCTACCTCTAATATACAATAAGAAGTATCTTTTTTATTGAACTATCTATTTGGTTTGTTGAGCTCGGTGCTGCCCCCACCAGTAATAAATTTATTATATCTCAATTCAATGAATGTACTTGCGATTTCTTATTATTTTTGCGCAAAACGTAAAATATTGATGATTCTAAATATAATATCACATCATTACATTCCATTCATAAAATAATAAAATAAAAATATTTTTCAAAACTATACCATGTTACGTATCATTTGAGGGTATATATCACCAAAAATATTGAACAGTGTTGTGTGGAGTAGCCCAAGCTTGGTATGTTTTGAAAATTATATTTATTTTAATTTTAAATGTATGAATGAGATGTAATAAATTATTATTTTATTATTACTAATAATGTGATATATTTGGAGAATCAGCTCAAAACACTGTTATTTGATACCACACAGCCAGCACACACGATAGGTTACAGAACAAAAAAAACCATACAAAAAAGTAAACCACTTATGCACAGCACAACCTCCGCCAAGGTGGCGAAACTAAAGGCTGCAACACACTATGCTAGGCTTGCCGCACGAGTCGCGTCGCGCGCCCCTCTTTCAAAGCATGCCGACGCGCGACGTGCCGCCGCGAGAGCATAGTGTGTAGGAGCCTTAGGAGAGTCAGATGAAGCCATTACAACAACAAAATCACTTGTTAGCAATTTTCCTGTCCGATCTAGGCGGTTTCTAACAACCTATCAGTCACATTTTATTCATATATTTAGGTATTTATGAACTCTGATTAGTGATTTTATTGTGTTAATAAGGGGATATATTTAACCATGCAGCAAAAAACTTATCGCACATCAATTTATGTTCATCAATCAAATGGTTTTTACAGCACGCAAATTGATCAAAACTAGCACTGCAAATAATTCGACAATTTGCGTCAACACTATTTAATCTCTTTTCCTCTTATGTACGGCTAAAAACTTTTCCGTAAGCAAAAAATATATTTTTTCAGCAAAAATATTTTATTTGCACCAAATTATCCCGGACGTATATCAAAAATCTCACACTTGTTTCAAATTAATTATTCCTGTAACACATTACTTATTTTGTACAACAAAACTCGCTCAGCGTTTATACAACGTGTAACAGAAAGGGTATATGCATCGAGAAATGTGTGAATCTACCCATGAAACTGAACAACTTTCCCTTAGGAACATAGGTCGAAATACGAAAAAAAAAAATTTGACTGCCCATACTAAATACGCTATCAGCTGATGCATTTTGTATGAAAGGTCACATTTTTTTTTTGTTTTTCGACCTATGTTTCTTAGGGAAAGTTGTTCAGTTTCATGGGTAGATTCACACATTTCTCGATGCATATACCCTTTCTGTTACACGTTGTATAATAAAATTTCATGTGAGATGTTAAACAAATTTATTAATTATTTTATTTTATTATATTGAGAATTATTATTTTCATAGCAAAAAAAAAAAAAAACATACATACGTACATAAAATCACGCCTGTGTCCCTAATGGGGTAGGCATAGCAAAAACTACCTAAACAAAGATCATTCCACCACGTCTGACAGGTTTTGAGGGTTATTACAGATATTATGTATATTGCTATAGTGACGGGTTGTCAGCCCATCGCCTAAATTGCAATATGCTGAAACCCTCGAATCCCTTAGCTGGTTTAATTAGTGTTTGATATGATCATTAATATAAGAAATCTAAGAAATATGTTTATTAAAAAATTACCTCGCTCCCACAGCAGTAATAGCTCGAGGCTCACTGGTCCGCTTCAAGTC
>JARACY010006375.1:0-17440 GCA_029255725.1 Scrobipalpa atriplicella
TCTAAAGATATGGCAATGATAAAATTTATGCTAAGACATTATTTCAAGGAACCACAGCCAAAACAAATCAAAAATACCAATTTTGTAAGTAAACAGACAATATGATAAGGACGGGTGTTTCTCGTGAAAAACTGTCATTTAAATATGATCTTTCTTAACTTCTAGATTACTAGACAGACTAGTACTAGAAATACAAATTAACATCTCTGATGAAAACGATCTTGATCTACGTGTATATTTATCTACTGTTGTCCCTGATTCATGTGGCCTGGTGATCAGAAGTTGGCGAACAGCTTCAATTCTTCAGGGTCTAGGGAGCGCACTGCCTTCCAGTCTGTTTCTGGATACTCGTCAAAGTTGGAGGTGTCACCTTCGTAGGACACCGTCGGCATGATAGGAGGCTGTAAAATAGAAAGAAATAGTTAATTACAGGTTTTATAAAAGTTATAAAAATACCTAAACAATAAAATATTATACTCAATTATATAGGATCTTCTTTTATCAAATATCAAGAGGAATCACCACTATCAGTCAGATACATTTCTTTAAATACTTACTTAATATCTTTATTCAAGGCAAAAGCTGCTAGTTTTAAATAAATCTAGATCAATATTTAAAGATCTACCTACAATGCCTATGAGCTATTAACCTCTTTTTTAATAAACTAGGTGATCATGCGAAATTAGAATATGAAATATAGGCCAACCTGTAGCTTCTTCATAAATACGTCAGCCCAGTCTATGTGTTTGAACCACCTGTGCCTCTTCACGTCTTCCGAGCCACACTGAAAAAGAAATAACAACGGTCAAAATCAAAATAAACAATACCTAGTGTAGTGACATACAATCATGAATTGACGATTACAAAGAAGTGAAAATCAAAAATTTTGCCGGGTTGGATAAGTTCGTTGGTAGAGCGCCTGAACACAAGACACAGATTCAAACCACATGGGGATTTGGTGACTCTCCCAAGGGTTATATTAAACAAACAAGGTTGCACATTTGAATTATTAGTAACTATAGACATATATAACATGTAACAGATCCGCTCGTAACCATAACCGCGGATAACCCGATAGAAATCACTACAAATCCGTCACAACTTATCGATACCCAAACAAAAGCACGGTAATAATGTACCTATATCTAATGGAAATTAGTTCCCGAAATAAAACCAGCATTGTTGTTATTGGCGCACGCGACGCTCTATGTAGTCCATCGTAAATACTTAGTAGAGCGAATCGAAGCCTAAATTGATTATACCGCTGCGATGCCAGAATCTTAGCCTAACTTTATTATACCGTTGCGATGCCAAGCATAACGTGCTATACTTTCATACTTGACAATCCTGTGGGGATTGCTCCCTGATATCACGGAAGCCGGGCAGGTAATTTCCAAATGGCTTTTACGGATTAAACCATGCAATCATGCATAGAATACTAGCCTATTAAGCTATTAATTCTAACGCCTTGTACAGTAAAAGAAATTATTTCCAAATGAAATCGCTCGCATCTTGACTATCTACCTCATCTACAACTTCAAGTATGGGGAGAAGTCGTGAGAGAAATGTGTCAACTTCAACTTAATACTGCAAGCAAATTAACATGTCCGATCGGTAATGAGTTGTCTCGTACAAGTCACCGCGTCTCGCCGCCACCTAGTTTTCTAAGTGGCCAGTTATTCTGGTCAGGTGTGTCGTCGAGAAGTCTCTAAGTCTCCGAGAGCAATATCGAACATTGCCTGTGACGCCACATTACTCAACTTGGACAGACGTTTGAAGTCACCGCTGTACGCTGACTAATGACTTTCTAAAAGTCCACGTGACAGCAAAAACCCTGGAGAAAACGCCTAGCTAGAAACTGCAGTCGTTTAAAAATACATTCTCGTGTGTAATTCTCGCGAGCTTTTCTCTGACTTCCATATTACAAAGTTTTCATTCATCAAAGCCTCTTTTACGTAAGGTTGTGGATTGTAGATACTCGTATTTATCTATCTAGATCTTTTCGAAGATTGTAAGTATTAAAATAGATTTATGATGGATGATTAATTGAGTAGGAAGAAAGTATATTGAAAGATACATTTTGTGTTGTATTTTATAAGTGTAAGCCCATAGCAACACATGGCTTTATAGCGAATGCTTACGTAGAGTGCAAATCATGTTTAACTTCCTAAGAGCACGCAAGCCGATAAAATCGATGGTAAATTTCCATACGAAAACCATCATGAAAACAAACGATGTTCGTGGACAATGAGGTAATAAATTTTCACTGAACAGAATACTTAAATCATTTTATAGCTTGACCTGGACTGCGGCCAGTATTTAGAATAATAATCGTTTAATAGCACTGTCTTTCATAATTTGCGCTCGTTGAAGATAGGGCAACTATTTCAGTCCGTGTATATTATTATCATGCAATTTTTAGTGATTATGCACAATTTATTAATCTAGATATGTGAGAACAATAAATAGGGAAGCCACTTTCGCCCCTGTCTCGACCGAATGATATATTTTGATTGCTTTTTAAGCTGAAAATGATATATTCTATGTCTAAAGATATGGCAATGATAAAATTTATGCTAAGACATTATTTCAAGGAACCACAGCCAAAACAAATCAAAAATACCAAATTTTGTAAGTAAACAGACAATATGATAAGGACGGGTGTTTCTCGTGAAAAACTGTCATTTAAATATGATCTTTCTTAACTTCTAGATTACTAGACAGACTAGTACTAGAAATACAAATTAACATCTCTGATGAAAACGATCTTGATCTACGTGTATATTTATCTACTGTTGTCCCTGATTCATGTGGCCTGGTGATCAGAAGTTGGCGAACAGCTTCAATTCTTCAGGGTCTAGGGAGCGCACTGCCTTCCAGTCTGTTTCTGGATACTCGTCAAAGTTGGAGGTGTCACCTTCGTAGGACACCGTCGGCATGATAGGAGGCTGTAAAATAGAAAGAAATAGTTAATTACAGGTTTTATAAAAGTTATAAAAATACCTAAACAATAAAATATTATACTCAATTATATAGGATCTTCTTTTATCAAATATCAAGAGGAATCACCACTATCAGTCAGATACATTTCTTTAAATACTTACTTAATATCTTTATTCAAGGCAAAAGCTGCTAGTTTTAAATAAATCTAGATCAATATTTAAAGATCTACCTACAATGCCTATGAGCTATTAACCTCTTTTTTAATAAACTAGGTGATCATGCGAAATTAGAATATGAAATATAGGCCAACCTGTAGCTTCTTCATAAATACGTCAGCCCAGTCTATGTGTTTGAACCACCTGTGCCTCTTCACGTCTTCCGAGCCACACTGAAAAAGAAATAACAACGGTCAAAATCAAAATAAACAATACCTAGTGTAGTGACATACAATCATGAATTGACGATTACAAAGAAGTGAAAATCAAAAATTTTGCCGGGTTGGATAAGTTCGTTGGTAGAGCGCCTGAACACAAGACACAGATTCAAACCACATGGGGATTTGGTGACTCTCCCAAGGGTTATATTAAACAAACAAGGTTGCACATTTGAATTATTAGTAACTATAGACATATATAACATGTAACAGATCCGCTCGTAACCATAACCGCGGATAACCCGATAGAAATCACTACAAATCCGTCACAACTTATCGATACCCAAACAAAAGCACGGTAATAATGTACCTATATCTAATGGAAATTAGTTCCCGAAATAAAACCAGCATTGTTGTTATTGGCGCACGCGACGCTCTATGTAGTCCATCGTAAATACTTAGTAGAGCGAATCGAAGCCTAAATTGATTATACCGCTGCGATGCCAGAATCTTAGCCTAACTTTATTATACCGTTGCGATGCCAAGCATAACGTGCTATACTTTCATACTTGACAATCCTGTGGGGATTGCTCCCTGATATCACGGAAGCCGGGCAGGTAATTTCCAAATGGCTTTTACGGATTAAACCATGCAATCATGCATAGAATACTAGCCTATTAAGCTATTAATTCTAACGCCTTGTACAGTAAAAGAAATTATTTCCAAATGAAATCGCTCGCATATTCCATAAATAAAGAAATGTCAACAATTATTTACCCATATTTTGTTGCAAATTTATTGGCAAGAAATTAGCATCATCATAATTTTGTCAGATGACGAATGACTGTTCAACGTAAGTATGAAAACAAGTACGAGATGGTACAGCATCGTAAACAAACACTGTGACAAATTGTCACCAATTTTATACGTGAGCAACAGGTGGCAGTACAAATAAGTCGTACGGCACATGTTACTTAATAAATATTTTAAAAATTGCATGATAATAATATACACGGACTGAAATAGTTGCCCTATCTTCAACGAGCGCAAATTATGAAAGACAGTGCTATTAAACGATTATTATTCTAAATACTGGCCGCAGTCCAGGTCAAGCTATAAAATGATTTAAGTATTCTGTTCAGTGAAAATTTATTACCTCATTGTCCACGAACATCGTTTGTTTTCATGATGGTTTTCGTATGGAAATTTACCATCGATTTTATCGGCTTGCGTGCTCTTAGGAAGTTAAACATGATTTGCACTCTACGTAAGCATTCGCTATAAAGCCATGTGTTGCTATGGGCTTACACTTATAAAATACAACACAAAATGTATCTTTCAATATACTTTCTTCCTACTCAATTAATCATCCATCTAATAAATCTATTTTAATACTTACAATCTTCGAAAAGATCTAGATAGATAAATACGAGTATCTACAATCCACAACCTTACGTAAAAGAGGCTTTGATGAATGAAAACTTTGTAATATGGAAGTCAGAGAAAAGCTCGCGAGAATTACACACGAGAATGTATTTTTAAACGACTGCAGTTTCTAGCTAGGCGTTTTCTCCAGGGTTTTTGCTGTCACGTGGACTTTTAGAAAGTCATTAGTCAGCGTACAGCGGTGACTTCAAACGTCTGTCCAAGTTGAGTAATGTGGCGTCACAGGCAATGTTCGATATTGCTCTCGGAGACTTAGAGACTTCTCGACGACACACCTGACCAGAATAACTGGCCACTTAGAAAACTAGGTGGCGGCGAGACGCGGTGACTTGTACGAGACAACTCATTACCGATCGGACATGTTAATTTGCTTGCAGTATTAAGTTGAAGTTGACACATTTCTCTCACGACTTCTCCCCATACTTGAAGTTGTAGATGAGGTAGATAGTCAAGATGCGAGCGATTTCATTTGGAAATAATTTCTTTTACTGTACAAGGCGTTAGAATTAATAGCTTAATAGGCTAGTATTCTATGCATGATTGCATGGTTTAATCCGTAAAAGCCATTTGGAAATTACCTGCCCGGCTTCCGTGATATCAGGGAGCAATCCCCACAGGATTGTCAAGTATGAAAGTATAGCACGTTATGCTTGGCATCGCAACGGTATAATAAAGTTAGGCTAAGATTCTGGCATCGCAGCGGTATAATCAATTTAGGCTTCGATTCGCTCTACTAAGTATTTACGATGGACTACATAGAGCGTCGCGTGCGCCAATAACAACAATGCTGGTTTTATTTCGGGAACTAATTTCCATTAGATATAGGTACATTATTACCGTGCTTTTGTTTGGGTATCGATAAGTTGTGACGGATTTGTAGTGATTTCTATCGGGTTATCCGCGGTTATGGTTACGAGCGGATCTGTTACATGTTATATATGTCTATAGTTACTAATAATTCAAATGTGCAACCTTGTTTGTTTAATATAACCCTTGGGAGAGTCACCAAATCCCCATGTGGTTTGAATCTGTGTCTTGTGTTCAGGCGCTCTACCAACGAACTTATCCAACCCGGCAAAATTTTTGATTTTCACTTCTTTGTAATCGTCAATTCATGATTGTATGTCACTACACTAGGTATTGTTTATTTTGATTTTGACCGTTGTTATTTCTTTTTCAGTGTGGCTCGGAAGACGTGAAGAGGCACAGGTGGTTCAAACACATAGACTGGGCTGACGTATTTATGAAGAAGCTACAGGTTGGCCTATATTTCATATTCTAATTTCGCATGATCACCTAGTTTATTAAAAAAGAGGTTAATAGCTCATAGGCATTGTAGGTAGATCTTTAAATATTGATCTAGATTTATTTAAAACTAGCAGCTTTTGCCTTGAATAAAGATATTAAGTAAGTATTTAAAGAAATGTATCTGACTGATAGTGGTGATTCCTCTTGATATTTGATAAAAGAAGATCCTATATAATTGAGTATAATATTTTATTGTTTAGGTATTTTTATAACTTTTATAAAACCTGTAATTAACTATTTCTTTCTATTTTACAGCCTCCTATCATGCCGACGGTGTCCTACGAAGGTGACACCTCCAACTTTGACGAGTATCCAGAAACAGACTGGAAGGCAGTGCGCTCCCTAGACCCTGAAGAATTGAAGCTGTTCGCCAACTTCTGATCACCAGGCCACATGAATCAGGGACAACAGTAGATAAATATACACGTAGATCAAGATCGTTTTCATCAGAGATGTTAATTTGTATTTCTAGTACTAGTCTGTCTAGTAATCTAGAAGTTAAGAAAGATCATATTTAAATGACAGTTTTTCACGAGAAACACCCGTCCTTATCATATTGTCTGTTTACTTACAAAATTTGGTATTTTTGATTTGTTTTGGCTGTGGTTCCTTGAAATAATGTCTTAGCATAAATTTTATCATTGCCATATCTTTAGACATAGAATATATCATTTTCAGCTTAAAAAGCAATCAAAATATATCATTCGGTCGAGACAGGGGCGAAAGTGGCTTCCCTATTTATTGTTCTCACATATCTAGATTAATAAATTGTGCATAATCACTAAAAATATAGGATCTTTCAATCTTTTATTTGGCCTAAATCAGTAATGTGCATTTATCGTGAAATTACTTAAATATATATAGGCTTTGATTTATAAAGTCACCATCACCATTTTGTTACGAACTACGATGAGGCTTTCTGAAATAATTTGTAAATATAATACGAATAATATTTTATTGTTGTAGTTTACTTATACGCGTTACGATTCCAATGCTTTCTAGTGCAAAGTGTAAGTTTTAATATTATTATAAGTTAAGTATAATAGAAGAGTAGTTACGGACGGACGGAGGTCTGATGTTTGTGATTTATATTACCTTTCGGATACTGGACGCAAAAAAAAACTGAAAACTAAATGCATACTTATACAGCAGTAAAAAAAGTCTTTTGGTAGTATAAAAGCAGAGAGCAGGGTTAGTCAGATCCAAAGCAATAATTTGGGATTATTACATTGGATCTGACTAACAGCAGCAGTCTATATGATAAGAAAAATATTGATTATTATTTTAAAGTCACTCTCAGTCCAGTATTCGAGCCGTAGTTTAAACTTATTTTAAGTACATGATTAGAATTAGTATATTTATTTAATGTGTGATAGATTTGCACTGTTTTCGTGTGACATTGCAAAGGTTCAATATCAATTATTCACGAAATACGGCCTCTTTTGATCGTTTATTTCCGAATCCGTCCGACTTTTAAACCCTGTGGTAATTTAATTATATAGTTTTGCTAACCCTACATATTTTATTATTTTTGAGCGTTATAATGGAAAGGCTGATAAAATGCAAGAATAAAGATAAAGGTGGGAGTGTTCGCGATTGTAAGATATTTTATGTGTTCGAAAGAGCAAATCTAATCATCATTTCATTTTTAAACTTGCGAGATAAAATTGATCTTGAATATATTTTTCTATAAAATCATAATGTTTGCTTTATTTTTAAATATTACTCATTTAAGATAATGTAACATAATTACTATGAATGTTGTTGGGCCATAAATACTTACTGTGATCTTCATAGTCAAAAATATAGTTCTACAACAAGATACGAGTATAGCTCTATATTTATATAAAATTCTGCAAATATTAGTAATTTCTGAATTGTAAAATACTATTAGTTAATATTTATTTCAATACTAATTTATGAAGGTATATATTTGAATACTAAATTATAATGATGTAACAGGGTTGTAAAGTGTAAAAGTTAGAATAGAAATATTAAATAAATGTGTTGTTCAAAAAGCCTTTCGAATTTCAATTATTATAAAAACGTACTTATTTTTATTACCAATATATATACAATTGGTTATTACCAACATAATGGTGTTATTTAATATTAACAGTTGGTACCTATCAGATAATAATTAAAACTGAGTGCAGCTTTATGATACGTCAGAGTGATCTTCCTATACAGGTAAAAAAATTTGCTGTACTGACCAAATTTTAAGCTGTGAACCTATCCATGAAATTGAACAAATTTTCCACAAGGAACATAGGACGAAATATGAAAAAGAAAAAGCTCTCTCGTACAAACGGTATCGTAAGCGGCCCGAGAGCCATTTTGTACGGGAGGGCCATTTCGACATAAAAGTTGTTCAGTTCCATGGGTACGTTCACGCTCTAAATTTCAATTTGTTTTTTTTTTTTTTTTGGTCAGCAAATTTTTTTACTCCCTGTATAGTCATATTGAAGGTACTACAATGTAAAGTAAAGTCAATGCCTATACATTTATCTGGACTTATGCCTGCACCGAGTTTAGATAACAATAAAGATAAACTCATTTATATCGCAACGGTATTAATTACTTATTGAATTAGTGTGTAACAAGTGCTTACGATCATTAGATTTTTGCTTTGTATGAAACAAGGTTTAAATAAAATATTAAGTAGTTTAGTTAGACTCGATAAAAAAGAAGTCCTTCAGAACAATGGTTGTCACCACCGTTCGTCCTTTGCCACATGACCTGGCGGAGAAGGCGAGGGTAGAGCTTAACGAGGATCCAGCTAGGCTCACAGCAGACTTGCAGCATCTTAAGGAATGGATCGTCAAGCAGCCCCATCTGCGCGCTAGGACTGGTGAGAAATTTTGTAAATTTTCTACGGTTTGATTCGGTTGTAAGAATTAGAATATGATTGTTTAAGTTAGTTGACATTGACAATTTCATAATAACGACTATTAATACTTATACCTAAATTACATAAAATAAAAATGACCTATCGATGTTTCTATAATAAATTCCAGCGCATGCTATGCTTGATTTAATCATTTTTTATTATTAAAAATGTAAAATTAAAACGCAATTTAATAAAAAATTATCAAGGCTAAAACCTATTTTTCTTAATGTATTTAAGATAAGTAGTAAAGTAGGTAGGCAAGGCATGTACCTAATGTGATTTATTTTCCAGATGACCAATGGCTAGTTTCATTTCTCCGTGGCTGCAAATTCAGTTTGGAGAAAACGAAGGAGAAATTAGATCTGTTTTACTCCGTCCTCACCACGGCTCCAGAGTGCTTCAACATCAGCGTTAAAGATGACAAGTTCCAAGAATTTCTGGACTTAGGGTATGTATTTGCTACAGCTACATAAGGGAAGGCCATTTAATTTTATCCTTGAATGTTATCCTGAAAATGGATGAAATAGCATACCTACCTACATAGAGAGAGCCCATCCGATGGAAAGATGCCACAAACGTTATACAGCTCTGCTCGTAAGAGCCAGATTTGTTCCGCTGCGTAGCGCGGGACAGTGTGCACTTTGGGGTTTAAGGTTTTTCTAAAAATATGTAAACGAAGGCAATAACATTATTGTTTTTACAGGGCAGTATTAATTCTACCTAGGGCAACTGGAACGGATCCTGTAGTATCAATTTTGAGACCTGGAAGTTATGATGCTGATAAATATAATGTTCTTGATAGCGTTGCTGTTACACATGTTTTGGAAAAGGTATGGTGACTACTTGCATTTATTTTATCATACATAATAAATAATTATATATATTTTTAAAATATACTTTTCATGTGAAATTAAATGTTACTTTTTTTTCCAATTTGGATTGTTCTGTTTTAGATATTGATGATAGAAAACGACAACGCTACAGTAGCAGGGACTGTTCATATTCTAGACCTGGCAAATGTGACTTTGGGACACTTCTTACAAATGACACCAGCTACTATGAAGAAATTAGTTGTTATTGGACAGGTACTTAGTTGAGTCTATCTTTTCGATATACTTACTATATGCCTATGATTTGGATGACTATTAAAAAATCTAGTAGAAAATAAACCATAGTACCTACGAATCTTGATTTTCTGTGTTTCAGGATGCCTCTCCATTAAGAATGAAGGGGACTCATTTTCTAAATACTCCGCCAGGATTTGAAAAAATCTTTAATGCCATGAGGTCTTTGCTTAACACTAAACATCAACAAAGGGTAAGAATTTTCTCTATTATAGAAATAGTGCCCCATAACTAACTACACAATACACATGCTGTAAAAAAATATTAAGAATGTTTAGATTACATTAATATATGTAAGTAGTTTGAGTGAAAAATTATTCAAGTAAGGTTTTTTAGCTTTACTTAAACAGTGTAGTTGGGGGGCTGATGTGAAAATATAATACTGAAAGGTCAATTTGTTCACAGTTGTACGTTCATAACAAAAACTACACAGAAATGTATAAACACATATCTAAAGATATGTTACCAGAAGAGTACGGTGGAAATGGAGGAACTGCGAAAGAAATCACAGGTAAGTAGATAATTTTGCAGAAACTTATTTTTTTCTAATGGGCATTTTACGCCCTAAGCTAGACGAGATAAAAACATATCTATATCTGCTGTTTGATATCGATAAATGGTAAATCTACAAATACTAATAATAATATTTTTCATTTAGATTATTGGATGAAGAAAGTGGAAGAGCACAGACAGTGGCTTGAAGAAGATGAAAAGTTTGGTACAGACGAGAAGCTCAGACCTGGTAAACCGAAAACCGCTGAAAGCATGTTTGGCGTCGAGGGTTCATTTAGAAAGCTAGAAGTAGATTAATTTATCGTTAATAATATATGTTTTTAAAATATATTTTTGTAGTTTAATATTAATTACTTTCCCTTATATATTATATAATAAATCAACCTGTGCTGCCTTCACCCGGTACTTAATTTCATTGAAACTTTGCGGTAGATCGTGCGTTTTTCGTCGTGTTTTTTTTACAGCCGTTGAACCAGCCAGTATTTATTGAATTCAATCTCTAAGCGCGGACCAAAAACTCATTACTACCCGCTGGGACAGTCTCTAGCAAAGAGTAGTTTATTTACGCCGCTTAGAAGCATCACCTTTGGGCGCACTTAAATCGTCGTTTTCGAATAAATGGGATTAAAATAAATTTGGAACTGTTGGTTGACTTTTCACAAATAATTAGGTTGCGCAAAGAAACACAAATTTTTTGATATACTAATCGTTTAATCAAACTCAAGTTGTCTGAAGGATCCTTCGACTCCGAACATGTCCTGAGCAGAGCGCGCCTTGCCTGGTCGGAGCTTCTCATCAGTGCCAAACTGGTCGTCCTCGTCCAGCCAGGAGCTGTACTCTTCTATCTTCATCGCCCAGTGATCTGGAACGGACATTCAATATTCCATGGAATCTATGTTGAAGAATAAATTATTCATTATTTCAACATTTATCATTTATCATCATCATTTCATTTGGGATATAAAGTTTGGCGAGCAACGTTCGTCGTTGGAATCACCATCTCCGAGCAGAACTTTTCGTAGTAGCTTTGACATGACTATTATTTATGCCGTGTTATTGAGATTGACATGGGTACAGTCTTGAGTTGTTGGACTTATTTTTTTTTACTTGGAATGGGTTAACTCTTGACTCTAGACACAAACGTCAGTGATGACCGTGACAGAGTCGACGATGGAGCGAGCTAACCTAGAAAACGCCTGTTAAGGCACTGGCAGTCTCACGCACCGACGGAACACAGCAAGCTGTTTGGCGCCGGACTCCGGTGAGAGGCTGGTCGCGAGCCAGGCGGCCTCTTGCCTGAGCCTACCACCGCTTTGTTGGGGTCATTCAGCCGGACTTATTCACAGGCAAGCCTGTGTTGCCCGGGGTTATTTTATAAACTCAACTTAAGTACGAGATTTATTACACAGCTGCTGGTTGCCTCCTTATTTATAATTCAAGTTCAGTACTATGCGTATATTTTAAAACGTACCAATAATTTCTTGTATAGTGCCGCCGTTGCCTCCATATTCGACCGGCAGAATATCTTTTGACACGTAGTCGTATAAACCTTCGATATTTTTCCCGTGAACGTGTATCTGAAATAAAAAAATAATATAGTTCTACTTTCTATGGCCATAGATGGAGACTATAGGAAAAGCATGAATTAATTATATATTTTTAGAAACCAGCTCTTTTTACACTGCTTGGGTTGTCACTAAAATGCCTCTCCAAATTCTTTCTGAATCGCCCTTAGAATAATACAGATGTATTTCCTGATGACTTTAACTTCCAGTTAAAATTTATCGATCTACTACTTACTCTGCTTCTGTTCTTCTCGTTCAAAAAACTTTTTGCAATGTTGAAAATGGTTTCTACGCCAGATGGTGTATGGAGATAATGAACACCTTTCATTCTGATTGGTGCAGCATCCTGAAACAATATTATGGAAAAGTTTTCGGCAAAATATACTGAATTCATTAGTTTTTTATCCTGTTCACAAAAAAATGAAATTTAGTTATGTTAGATTTAATATTTTAATTATGTTAGATTTATTAAATTTAAAATTCATAAATTAAAGAATTTTTGAGTTCGCCGTCATACCTGCCCAGCAACGACCATTTTCTTCATGAGTGTAGGAGTCATCTGGGTAAAATGACCCAAGGTTGCAGTTTCAAAGTCCATAATATTAAGTCCTCCAGCAACCATGAAATTATCATCTTCCATGTACAGTATCTGAAAAACACAAGCTTTAATATAGGTTTTTAACACAATAGTAGAGCGTAGGTATAATGTAACTACTCTGTTCAGCGGCTTTAATATATTGCAAAACGACCTTTGAAAAAAGATTATCTAGGTACCCATGTTGAAGAGTAGTTTTTCAAAAGTGAAATTAGTAGACTCATTGTGATTTAAGGTCTAAAGACGATTTTTTTAAACGTATAGGTACATACATTAAAAAGCCTTAGGCTCGTATTTATAAAGCCATCTCAAGATTGAGAGCAATATTGAGTGCGGATTTGACAGGTAATTTTGTACTGGAATGACATTTCTGATACAAACTCAAACTCGCTGTCACTCTTGAGAGCTGATTATAAATACGGGCCTTAGAGTATTAATACTTAAAGAAACATAATATTATAACTTACTTTTTGTATAACATGTCCAATAGATATTATTTCTTCAGGTTTGTATTTACCAGGCGGCTCAATGCCAGCTCTTACTAAAATCACTCTAGGGTCAGCAGGGTTCGCCGTTTTAGGCAGTACAAGAACAGGCCTGAAAAAGAATTAACTCTTAAATGTTGGGCATACCGTTTTTTTTTTGTGAATAAGCATTTCTATACAGTTTTATGTCATGATAAAATATAGGTATATATAAAAAAAAAAACCAACAGTTTGCAAAGGTTTAGAACTCACAGTCAAACCGATTTTTGGTAAGTACTTAGTTTTGCGAATAAAACAGAAAATATGTGACTAATGTAAACATGCATACCCCATTTTTAAGATCTCCATGAATTTGGGATCCTTACGCCGGAGGGGGTGTAATTCGGGTGCGACGGTTTTCAAGGTATAGAAGAGATCAATCTTCTCTTTGGCACGTTCCACGCTGTGCTTGCATCCTCGCAAGAAAGCAGCCAGCCATTGATCATCTGAAAAATAACAAGTAAATGTTCATATAAAACATTCTAGCACCTAAAAGATATAAAAGGAATTTGACCTCTTTTATTCTAATATGTATAATTATTATTAGCAAATTTTTTTTTATATATACACGACCCAAACAGACAGGACAGGATCTACGCGAAATGATAAAAATAATTTTATATCAATTCATACAAACATAATAAAAGTTCACGACGAATTGAGAACCGCCTCCTTTTGTTTTGGAAGTCGGTTAAAAATAGTAGGATCCGATCGGAATCGAATCCCGAACCTATTGCTACGATCGCTACGCCGTAGCCCGTAGCAAAGGTTACAACATTTAATTTGGGTTTCCTATTTAAAATATTTTTGACTAATTTGAATCTTCATATCTCTAAAAACCGACCTATAATTTTTATCAAAGCCTTTATCTTTATAGGTAGTGCACAATTTTATCGCATAGACATAGGTATTTATCATCTTGTTCAATATATCTTTAATTATTTAAAATTTTATATAGGTACCATTTTTTGACTCGGTTTATACCCTACCTACCTACCTTCTTCCATGCTGGACTGGGAGTGATAGAAAAACATAGAATGTGCCAGTTGCATCTCCTCCCGGGCATGCTGTAAACACCAGCTAAGGGATTCGAGGGTTTTAATGTATTGCAAATTAGGCGATGGGCTGACAACCTTTCACTATAGCAATACACATGACCATCTGAATTAACCCTCAAAACTTGTCAGACATGGCGGAATGACCTTTCGATAGTTTTCGCTCTGTCTACCCCATTAGGGATAAAGGCGTGACTTTATGTATGTATGTTATATCCTACCCTACCAAAACATACCTGTACGAGCTCGTAGGTGAGGTTGTTTAGCGATCCAGTCTTTGAGCATCTGTATGCCATCTTCCAGCTTCTTTGGATCCTCGAGAAGCTCAACTCGAGCCTTCTCGGCCAACTCTGGCGTCAGGGGACGAACTGGCATTCTGAAACGTATATACAGGGTGTTAATTTAATTGCGTGCCATAGCTTAGAGGGTGATTCAGTAACGTAAAATGAGCCTATAAAAGAAAACCAACTCAAAAAAAAAAAAAACGGTACGTATTTATGATGATTCCCAGAGCTGCGCTTACCTATCATCGACCAATGATAGCGACTGGCGCGCGCTCGTTTATAGCACGAGAGGTAGGCGCAGCTCTTGAAATCATAATAAATACCAGCTTTTGGTTATTTGATTTCTTTAGTTGGATATTTTTTAATATTTCTTATGAGCTCCTTATACGTTACTGAAACACCCCTTAAGCTAAGGCACGCAATCAAATTAACACCCTGTATAGAACATTTACTAAACTGCATTCATGGAAACCGGCAGGTACTTACTTTGTGTTCTGTAAGAATATGCACTAACTTTAATAAAAAATACTTTGGCACGCTGACTACCCGTGAAGTGGCAATCGATTACTGACTTTGCACAGTTATTAAATGATTATGATTACGTGTTTATTGATCGATCAGGCTCAAAACCGATATATATTTTGTTATCGTTGCGATAATTTTTGTCTGTTAATCTGCGCTTACGCGATTAATTGAGCCACAATAATATTGCGATTATGTCAAATGTAATAACATTTTAAAACTCAAGGTAACCAACCCAAACCTTAGGCCCATATTTATAATCAGCGCTCAAGAGTGACAGCGAGTTTGAGTTCGTATCACAAATGTCATTTCAGTACAAAATGACCTGTCAAATCTGTACTTAATACTGCTCTTAATCTTGAGATCGCTTTATAAATACGAGCCTTAGAGTACTGTTAGATATTTTTTACCAATTGGCCGTCTCCGATACGCACATAAGAATGTGAGCAGAAACCTCGGGGAAACATCAGAATCCTAATTCTAATAAAATTTTATTTGTAAATCTCTCAATACAAATGTTATTTTATAATATAAAATATTTACTTTTATTTTTATTATGTTATTGCTAATATTTACAGGTGATTGAAAAACAATTTATTTAAACCAAGGCCAGTATTAAATTAATTCGCTGCACTTTAGTTTATAATTTGTCATTTCACTATAGTAATAATAGTCTTTAAAGACATGATTTGTATTTAACATAATATTTATTTGAAATGAAATTGGTAAAAAAAAATAGAGTAGTCATTTTAAAAATATAGAAAAAGGCAAACAAAAAAAAAGCTGGTCGACATATTTTTGTCTTTATTCAGAAGACGATAATGTCACCATATTAATCAAACTCAAGTTTTCTGAATGAACCTTCGACGCCGTTTGTGCCGTCAGTCTTCGGCTTCCCGGGCCTGAGCCTCTCATCCGTACCGAACTGTTCGTCTTCTTCCAGCCACGTCCGATATTCTTCCACTTTCTTTTTCCAATAATCTGTGTAGAGAATGATCCTATATAAATTCCGTAAAAAAGAAAGATAATTCCCTTCCTTCTCATTGACAGATAGGGCATAATCTAAGAGAGAGCAAGCTTATCCAGAAGATGCCTATGCCTGTTCATTTTTGAGCTTCAGAGAATTACGAGAAGTGACTTTTCTTTGAAAATTAGGATTTTTTCAAAACAATGTACACGTCACGTGGAGCTTCATGTAAAAATAGTATCAAACAGCTACTTTTGTATAATAAATAGATGACTGAAGGATTTTTTTTATTAGAAATACGAGTATCTGTCTCTAAAATCGATTGATCAAGGAAAATGGAGACACTGAGACAGTTTTACAAAAATTCTCTTTCTTTCACTATTTTTTGCTATTGAAATTGTATTAAATAAAATATGTCAGGTAAACCAAATATGAATTATCTCAAATCGATTCCTTACCTGTGATTTCTCTTTCAGTACCGCCAAAGCCACCATATTCCTCTGGTAGAATATCCTTGGGAATGTGTTTATACATTTCCTCGTAATTTTTATTATGGACGTGTAACTGAAAAAATATCACCGTTGGTTGAATTATTTTTTGTATATAGTCTAGTCAATTCAATTCAATTCAATTTGTTTATTTCATAGCAAAAAAAAATTGCTTCGAAAATTACAATAATCTGAAATAAAATAAAAATAACATTCCATGTATAAAATTAAACACGTTAAAAGCATAAAATGTCACAAGTGAATAATTAAAAGTATAACAGTTAATAGTGAATTAATTAATAATTTAGGTCAATAGTTAATTATTTAATAATTAAGGTAATGTCAATATAAATTTAACAATAATAAGTCCGCTCTCCATCCTTAGGGTTTGACTTTACTCAAATTAGGAAAACGGAAATCTGGTATCCCTTGCCTTGGCGGATTTGTTCCAGTTTGATGCAGATATAAATCGAAATAAACAATGGAAAAAAAACCATATGATATCGGACGCCAAGAAAGATAACTGAATTTATTCTTACCCGTTGTTGATTCTTTTCATTAAGTAAAGCTTTTAATGCAAAAAGACTGTTTCAAATCCAGGTGGAGTATTTAGGTAGTGGACTCCCTTTATCCTCAACGGTGAAGCATCCTAAAACATGTTTTGAATGTGGTTTTCAGCATAAATAATAGTCATGTCAAGCTACTACGAAAAGTTCTGCTCGGAGATGGTGATTCCAACGACGAACGTTGCTCGCCAAACTTTATATCCCAAATGAAATGATGATGATAAATGATAAATGTTGAAATAATGAATAATTTATTCTTCAACATAGATTCCCATGT
>JARACY010006376.1:0-17422 GCA_029255725.1 Scrobipalpa atriplicella
AAACCGCTGATAAAACTAAAACTAGGACCCCTATCGACCACATTATAACTACTTCTACTCGTCAATCTGTCTGATACACATTTATATACCCAATAAGCACACTACTATAAATTATAAGTACCACGAATTTGTCCAAACTCATCCTTGTCGCGTCCAATTGGTAATTTGCTAAGTAAATCGAATCAGAAGGTGCGAACTGCGAGTAAATGCTATTTGGAGAGCTACGGGTGATTCCCTGTGTATTTAGCGACAAATTGTGGTTTAGGTTGTCTGATTTCATTGGGCGCTTTTCCACTAGACGTCACCTCAACGGCAACGGCGACGGCACGGCGACGATCACGTGACAATATTTATGGGAATCGAAGACATGCCGTGACGGTGCCGTGCCGACAAGTGGAAAAGCGTGTCATATAATTTCATTGATTTTCATACATTATCTCACCTACGATATCGTCGACGGTACCGTGCCGTCGCCGTTGCCGTTGACGTGCCGTCTAGTGGAAAAGCGCCCTTCTTTTTCCTTTTTACGAAGACAGCTTATATTGAAGTGAAATCTGCATATTTCAAATTGATTTATGTTTGTGTGATACATATTTCTACAACAACGCAGGTCTCTTTAATAATAGTGAAAATGTGCCCACTTATTTTAGCATTGGTAAAAAAAAAAATTATGATGTACTCGTTCATAGATTATGTACTACTTATTTGTAATTAGGTAGGTACCTATGTGTTAAAATAAATAAATATAATACAATTCGTAAAATAACTCGTTAATTTTCATGGACTGAAAAAACAACCATAAACATAATATTATAACGACACGGAATCAACTGCTACCATGTGTTATCTGACTGTCACAAGTTGTAATGTCGTAGGATGATTTGATAATTCGAATCTTCGCGAAAATCCTAGGGATTGCATGAACATGCGACATTTAAAACGTCAACCAATCAGAGGAGATCTTGTTTTGCGTGCGTTAACCAACCAATCAGCGTTCTTATTTCAGTTAAGGAAATCAAATGTTACTAGAACGATGAGATTTTTCGCAAAAAACCTGACTTTTTCAAGTAAGATTTGACAATGTTTTCACCATTGTCTAATAATCTGTGTTTTCGCAATATTCCTAGGATTTTCGTGAAGATTCGGATTATCAAATTATCCTACGACATACACATATTTATGTGGTTCCGTATTTTTAGAGGAAAAAAACATTATGCTTTTTTAAAACATTATGCTTTTTAAAACATTACGCTTTACTGACACAAATGTGGAGTAGGTACGTCTACGTGATTCCGTTGAAGCCACTCTCCAATGTAAAATAACTGTTATACAAACAGGTTATAATATTTAAAGGGCGGTTTTTCTAGACGAAAGTTTAGTTTCGATAAAATAAAATGAAAAAAACAGATCGTTCTTTTCCGGAATATAAATGAAAATAAAAACTGAATTAAGAACTTTTTCTATAGGTTTAATAGGTAATGCAAAATTTCGGGCGGGAGCGATGGATTCAAATTTCTCGACCACAAAACTAGTCATAGGGTCGAATTTATAAAGCGATCTCAAGATTGAGAGCAATATTAAGTATGGATTTGACAGATCGTTTTGTACTGAAATGACATTTCTGATACGAACTCAAGCTCGGTGTCACTCTTGAGAGCTGATTATAAATACGGGCCATAGTCAGACTTGGCGGAAAATCCTTGATGGGGTCGTCGACACTCTGCCCGTACCCAATAAAAGCGTGACTATAATATGTGTTTAATAATAGACGCACCAGTGCTTTGGATAACGTACCGAAAACTGGTATTTTCAGTACTGGGATTTTTATTATCATTTTGATTAATTTAATTCAATGTAGGTATAGGTCAAATTGAGTTTTATGGTCTTAATCTTAATTTGGTTTATGATTATGACTTCGCATTATCATGTAATGAAAAAAAGCTATTTCCGCCAAGTACATAATTATATTAATGATTTAATTATTGTAATTTTATTTTCTCAAACAACCCAAACCAGTAAGCAAAATAAAATATACCTAGGCTGTCTCATTGCTAAAGTAGCATTTAATAAAATAAATGTTACACAACACATTAATTAATTAGCAATATTTTTTTATTAAAAATAAGAACAGTTGTAAGTTGTCACATTAAATAATTCCAGTTTGTACAGGTCCACCTATGCCTTCAGTAACGCTAAGGCACACAATGGTAACGCCATCGCACTCTCTGTTGGTTAAATCTGAATATTATTTATGACTTTGTGGACCTGTACAAACTGGAATTATTTAATGTGACAACTTACAACTGTTCTTATTTTTAATAAAAAAATATTGCTAATTAATTAATGTGTTGTGTAACATTTATTTTATTAAATGCTACTTTAGCAATGAGACAGCCTAGGTATATTTTATTTTGCTTACTGGTTTGGGTTGTTTGAGAAAATAAAATTACAATAATTAAATCATTAATATAATTATGTACTTGGCGGAAATAGCTTTTTTTCATTACATGATAATGCGAAGTCATAATCATAAACCAAATTAAGATTAAGACCATAAAACTCAATTTGACCTATACCTACATTGAATTAAATTAATCAAAATGATAATAAAAATCCCAGTACTGAAAATACCAGTTTTCGGTACGTTATCCAAAGCACTGGTGCGTCTATTATTAAACACATATTATAGTCACGCTTTTATTGGGTACGGGCAGAGTGTCGACGACCCCATCAAGGATTTTCCGCCAAGTCTGACTATGGCCCGTATTTATAATCAGCTCTCAAGAGTGACACCGAGCTTGAGTTCGTATCAGAAATGTCATTTCAGTACAAAACGATCTGTCAAATCCATACTTAATATTGCTCTCAATCTTGAGATCGCTTTATAAATTCGACCCTATGACTAGTTTTGTGGTCGAGAAATTTGAATCCATCGCTCCCGCCCGAAATTTTGCATTACCTATTAAACCTATAGAAAAAGTTCTTAATTCAGTTTTTATTTTCATTTATATTCCGGAAAAGAACGATCTGTTTTTTTCATTTTATTTTATCGAAACTAAACTTTCGTCTAGAAAAACCGCCCTTTAAATATTATAACCTGTTTGTATAACAGTTATTTTACATTGGAGAGTGGCTTCAACGGAATCACGTAGACGTACCTACTCCACATTTGTGTCAGTAAAGCGTAATGTTTTAAAAAGCATAATGTTTTAAAAAAGCATAATGTTTTTTTCCTCTAAAAATACGGAACCACATAAATATGTGTATGTCGTAGGATAATTTGATAATCCGAATCTTCACGAAAATCCTAGGAATATTGCGAAAACACAGATTATTAGACAATGGTGAAAACATTGTCAAATCTTACTTGAAAAAGTCAGGTTTTTTGCGAAAAATCTCATCGTTCTAGTAACATTTGATTTCCTTAACTGAAATAAGAACGCTGATTGGTTGGTTAACGCACGCAAAACAAGATCTCCTCTGATTGGTTGACGTTTTAAATGTCGCATGTTCATGCAATCCCTAGGATTTTCGCGAAGATTCGAATTATCAAATCATCCTACGACATTACAACTTGTGACAGTCAGATAACACATGGTAGCAGTTGATTCCGTGTCGTTATAATATTATGTTTATGGTTGTTTTTTCAGTCCATGAAAATTAACGAGTTATTTTACGAATTGTATTATATTTATTTATTTTAACACATAGGTACCTACCTAATTACAAATAAGTAGTACATAATCTATGAACGAGTACATCATAATTTTTTTTTTTTACCAATGCTAAAATAAGTGGGCACATTTTCACTATTATTAAAGAGACCTGCGTTGTTGTAGAAATATGTATCACACAAACATAAATCAATTTGAAATATGCAGATTTCACTTCAATATAAGCTGTCTTCGTAAAAAGGAAAAAGAAGGGCGCTTTTCCACTAGACGGCACGTCAACGGCAACGGCGACGGCACGGTACCGTCGACGATATCGTAGGTGAGATAATGTATGAAAATCAATGAAATTATATGACACGCTTTTCCACTTGTCGGCACGGCACCGTCACGGCATGTCTTCGATTCCCATAAATATTGTCACGTGATCGTCGCCGTGCCGTCGCCGTTGCCGTTGAGGTGACGTCTAGTGGAAAAGCGCCCAATGAAATCAGACAACCTAAACCACAATTTGTCGCTAAATACACAGGGAATCACCCGTAGCTCTCCAAATAGCATTTACTCGCAGTTCGCACCTTCTGATTCGATTTACTTAGCAAATTACCAATTGGACGCGACAAGGATGAGTTTGGACAAATTCGTGGTACTTATAATTTATAGTAGTGTGCTTATTGGGTATATAAATGTGTATCAGACAGATTGACGAGTAGAAGTAGTTATAATGTGGTCGATAGGGGTCCTAGTTTTAGTTTTATCAGCGGTTTTCGCTGACACTTCTTTTCCTACAGACAAAAGTAAGTTGTTGTCATTTTATGTGCCAAATTAAAATATATAGGTATATATAATCAAAGATATAGTATCAAACATAAATATTTCGTTGATAATATTTTATGACAATGACATAAACAATTTCGTTAATTAGCCGTGTAGCAGGCATTTTCTCGAGAACTCTTACTAACTCCAATTTTTATTCATTCACTTGACATTTAGTATATTAAATCTCAAACTGTCATGTTACTCCCCATCCAGATTTTAACTGCAACTTTTTTATTCTTCCAGGTTTAATACGGCTAAAGCGCACACCACACTACCACTGCGACCCTCAGCCGCACTACGATTACCACCCTCCCCCTCCCCACTACTTTCCCCCTCAACCCGAACCACCACACTACTGGCCACCTCCACCCCCTCCTCCACCTCCTCCACCCCCTCCACCCCCACCACCTCCTCCACCGCCACCACCCCCTCCACCTCCTCCACAGCACCACGGGTATTCAGGATCTTACGGAGGACATGAAGCTTACAAAGAGGAACCAGTTCCAGAGCCAGAACCATCAGCTGTTGCTCCTTACCAAGGGCATGCTCATGGTCAGGGATGCAGGACTTGCAGTGGTGGAGCAGCTGTCAGTAATGCTGAAACTGACCATGGAGATGCCATTGCAGTGGCGGTTGCTAGGTCTGGATAAAAATAAGAAAAAGGCTTAAGATTGTTGCGTTGATTTTGCTACTGTTATTTTTTTATTAAAGAATAGATTATATTTATTCGTTGAAATGATTGTTTAGTTTAAAATATCTTGATGTTCATGTTTGTAAGTCACACTTTTAGGCTCGTATTTATAAAGGGATCTCAAGATTGAGAGTAATATTAAGTTTGGGTTTGACTGGTCGTTTTGTACTGAAATGACATTTCTGATACAATCTCAAATTCGCTGTCACTCTTGAGAGCTGATTATAAATACGACTCTTATACTACCATTTACTAAAATACGTTTACATTTATTTGTATTTTAATCAAAGTTACTTACACTAGAACCTACTTTGTAACTATAGCTGGGTTGGGTACTCTCATATTGAACTTTCCATTTAAAATACGTACAAGTAGTACCAATTTTTTTTCTTCAAATCGACCGAAATCTCGTAGACTAGGACACTAGGTCATATTTAACCACTACCTAACTCAGAGACCGGAACACGATTGGCAATAAATCTAATACCAGTGTATGTACCGGATAGTAACTATCGGCGATTGTGTACCAAATGGCTCGATTCACGTTTATACGGTACAGTCAAAGTCAATAACTGACTCCGTGGTCTAGTGATCTGAGCCATGGGCTCTCGATCCGGAGGTCCTGGGTTCGATTCCCAGGACGCAAAGTTGATATTTGTTAATTTATCACTTAGTGTGATTCTCTCCAGTTTGGTTAGGACATTGCAGGCTGATTGTCCGAAAAGAAAAAAGGATTCCGTGTTTCGGAGGGCTCGTTAAGCCGTCGGTCCCGGTTGCTGTCTTTGATAGTGGCCGTTAGAAAAACCATGTCAGAGGCCTATTAGCTCTGCTATTAGGCGGTTTATAAACTCTGACACCAGGATTCGGTTCGGATTCCTACTCCTGAGTAAAATATGCGTATTATTTTTTGAGTGTATTGGTGCTCTTATCTATACATAAGTAGCAATAATTTGCTAGTGATCCATTTGGAGTTCAAGTTCAACTCAGTCAAGGTTGCGTGACTCAGAGCTACCATTCCACTAGAAGCTATTATATACGCGATGATACTCATCTGTATATATTTTCCTCTACGTTATAATAGAATCTATTGGATTCAAATATATAAAAAATATGAAGGTGTAACATGAGTTGGAAGCTGGAAAAAAATTTACATTAGATTTGACGGCGGATAGAGATGAACGTACTGCACTGACACCTAATAAAAACCAGATAACGTACAAACCGCAGAAGAAGAAGAAGTAGTACATTAATAGGTATTAATTTTTGAGATTTTAATTTTGATGCGGACATTATTAGTACATATCTCTACGGCAATTTTGGAAGATTCTAACTTTTGGTAGTAGTAGATAACACTCTACCAAATCTTAGATTTTTTGTAACACAACTATGATCGTTTCATAGCATAGCAAGTAATGGACATCGGCCGAAAACACACGGACAACGCCCACGCTAGTCCTCGCTTTTTAGGCGAAATCTGTATAATTTTGATACAAAGATGTAATTATGCAAATCTACGAGATCGAAGGAAATAGGAAACAAAATACGCATAAATTTTGCACTTCCGGTTTCTACATGCGAGTGATGACAATCGGAACTATTGTGTTTTGCAACAGTGTTCTTAATAATGGTGAACGTAACCTTGAACTGATATCTTTATGGTATGGAAGATATGGAAGGAACTGACAATGATATCTGTAACGAATAGGGTTTTTGAAAAATATCCCTTTAATGCCTTAAAAGCCAGGGATTAAAAGGTTACAGTGTATTGTAAGTATTTTAGGTGATGCGCTGACAACCTGTCACTATATAACGATACACATTTCAATCTAAAATTGCCCTCAATATTTGTCAGAAGTGGCGAAAACGCCTTTCAACTAGGCGTTTTACGCTCTGCCTGCCCCGTTAGGGATAAAGGCGTGACTTCATGTATGTATGTTTCTCTTTAACAAGTTTGAAAAGTGACTCTTCTAACTCGCACCTGCGGAAAGTAACATTCATATGATTGTAAATTTTAATTGGCTGTAAATGGCAGCCTCAATATCGTCAACTATTCCGGACCTATAGAACATTTTAAAATAGTTTTCATGTTTTGCTAGTTTATTCGTACGTGAACCGACTTTTGCTAATTTATTGATTTGCAGATAAAAAAGTAAGTATGCGACATTTCTTTTTAAAGTTAGATTTCAAGTTTCTTTATCCAACGAACATAAATTAAGGCTCGCATTTATAAAGCAATCTCAAGATTGAGATCAATATTAAGTATGGATTTGACAGGTCGTTTTGTACTAAAATGACATTTCTGATACGAACTCAAACTCGCTGTCACACTTGAGAGCTGTTTATCAATACGGGCTTAAAAGTCATTAATCATTAAATTTTAAAGTCTAGATTCAAATAGAAAGTACCTAGTTTCTCGAGCATACTTATTTAGAAAGTTCAAACTTAAAAACTACATATATAAGTATATTGTTTTAAAATGTGGCTTTGTTTTAAATTGTACTTATATTATTTTGTCGTTTCATCTTGTTATACATGTTATCTATCATGTCGACAGCGTTATCGTCACTTTAATATGACGTCTTAAACTAATTGCATATTCATATCATAGCAATCAAAATCCGCGAAGACGAACTTCCGAATCCCAAATCGGGCATTGTTTACATCGTCAACTTCCGTGGGATTTTGCCAAACGTGCCTCATTCTCAAGTGGGGGTCGGCCTCGTGAACTCGACCTATAAAACATTTTGACCCGCAGACCGACAACCATCCACTAACGGACTTAGCAACATCAACATGGCTCGTGTCTACCTGATACCGTTCCTCCTAGCAGCCATCATCGCCTCGACTTTCGCTCAAGGTTGTAATTTCTGAACGCTATAATCTATATCTTCATCGTGACGCGATCACTCGATAGATTCGCACTTATAGCACCGTTAGGCAATTTGGAGTAATGTAAACCTTTGTCTCATTGTGTTACTTTTTTAATTGCAGAGGCGGAGGGTCGAGGATTATTGAAGAGGAAGATCTGTAAGCTAACCGGGAACTGCCAGCAAGGGTTTGGAGGTGGTTTTCATCAGGGATATGGAGGATATGGTGGTTATCCAGGAGGCGGTTTCCAGGGAGGTTATCCTCCGATAAACATTGGCATCAGCCAGTCGCAGTCATCAGCTAATGGGGCTGGAGGTGGTTACTCCAATGGTTACTATCCCAACAACTATCAAACCAACCATGGTTTTGGGGGTGGTTATGGAGGATACCAAGGAGGAAGGCCTGGAGGTTTCGGTAACGGCAACGGAGCATACAACAATCAATTCAACGGAAACTATTACGGAGGTGCTGGTGGGTTCCCACAAGGCGGTGGAGGTGGTTACCCTCAAGGAGGTGGATTTGGAGGTTACGGTTTCCAAGGACCCTTCGGCAACGGCTTCTACGACGAAGCTGAAGGAGGCGACAACCAGAGACCAGAACTAGACGACCAAAACGAACACACCGATAATGATCAGCAGCAGAACAACTATAACCATGGCCAGGGATCTCACGACCAAGGATCCTACAACCAAGCAGGTGGTTACAATCAAGGAAGTTCTTACAACGGAAATAACTTCGTTGGAGCCTCATCTTTTGCATTTGCTGGAAGAAAAAACCAATAGAATAAATTATTTTATTACAATCTGTGATTACAAGAAATATGACAATATTTTTTAAGTTTATAATGTAAATAGAATAATTTCTGTTAGTCGGTAATTAATTTATTTTAAAAAATAACAATAAACTGTAAAAATTGAGATGATTTTTCATTTAAGTTGATAATGAGATACATAACTTAAATCTTTTAAAAATACAATTGGTCGCATGTTGGATAAGTTGAAACTACTACTCGAAATTTATACTCTAATACCTCTATGCAGTAAAAAAACAAGTGAACAGGTGGAAAACCATGATATAAACCGTATGGGTCAAAGACCCTATTATGGCATGTATTTCCTTGAAATTTTGGTATACTGTTATTCAAATCTAAAGCAAGAAGTTAACTTAAGAAAAGTAATAGGACCATATCAAATACTACACGTCAAGTTTATTTACATCTTTTTCAATAAACATACATACATACATACATAAAATCACGCCTTTTTCCCTTATGGGGTTGGCAGATAAACATAGTTCAATAAAATATCCTTATATGATTAGAAGGGCGCTATGTTCAAAGAAGAGACATTTTAGATAGGCTGTGTCATGCTGCATTGCATAAATTCTGACCCTATACTGCCATTCACAACATGCCATATTAAAATAACTAAGATAACTGGCACATTCTATGTTATTTTATCGTTCGTTTCGAGCCCAACTCTACATCAGCATTTATTTATTTAGTTCATAGCGAAAAAAATATTGATGTTGCGAAAGATATTGGTTGTACCAATATCTTCGTTATGTATAATACCCATTGAAATGTCATATTATAGAACTATTTTACAAACTTGTCCTATTTATCCTAGCTAGCCTATTTATGGGATACAATTTTATTGGATGAATTAATTTAGGCACTAGGCAAAAATATATACGGGGTGTAAGGGACAGCGTACCGAAAATTGATAGGGTTGCTGAGTCAACGAAACTGAACAACTTTCATCAGGAAATTGTTTCAGGAAATGAAAATATTTTTTGACAATTCTTTACAAAATTATCACCTCGATCAGACAAAATAATGCCAACATTTTTATTTAATTTCCTGAAATATTCAGTTTTTTTACTAAGTAACCCCAGACTAAACCCGGTATATTTTTTTTATTTATTTTTTCAACATTTAATACAAGTTAATACCGTAAATCAATGTGTAGTAGATGATTAATTCATATGGAGTTCATATCCATTAATCAACAGCCGCAAATAAGCCTTACATCTGCAAAATCTATCTAGATTTCCTATTTTAATGGCCATAGATGTCCACCGTAATTTACGATTTCAGATCTTAGGAGACGATCAGAAACCGTAACATAGAGATAAAATTTATTAGTGTCAATAGCTTGGCAGTGACCTAGTAGTTTTAGTTTCGCAAGTGGGGAGTTGTTACCGGTATATAAGCTCGGCGAAATGATACACAACCATCCACTGTCTCCGGAGAAAGGTCCGAGCCCATTTCACAGTGCAAAAACCGCTCTGAAAATTGTAAAGCTCATAATGGCAGCAAAACTGGTCGTTCTTGCTCTGGCTCTTGCCTCCTGCGCTGCCGGGCCTGTTTGGATTGACGGTGAGTCATAAAAACATTTCATAGTGCAATTTATCTTTGACGTAATAGATTCAGGATTTTTTATTAGCAAACTTTTTTATTGTACAGTACATTTTATTTTAGGGGATACCTACGTTGTTTTAATCAAATATTTTTATTACAGGCAACAGCTACATCCCCGGTATGGTCGTACGGATCGGTCGCTCCCCAAATATGGCGTTTGGCTTCGGAAGTGGATTTAGCAGCAACATCGGTGGCATCAGCCACTCCACCAGCATCGGCTCCTCGTTCCAGAGCGGAGACGCCGAGGCATACGGGGGTGCTGTTGCCGGGACCAACGGCGGTGCTTATGCCCGCGGAGTCGGCATCGCCAACGCAGCTCCTCACTACCCCTCACCTCACGGATATCAACAGTCGGCTGCCTCCGCCTACAACGGCGGTTTCGGTCGCAGCAACTACGGCTCCGCCATCTCTACCGCACAGAACTACGGCAACAACTTCGGCTCAGCTGTCTCCTCCGCTCAGAACCACAACGGTCTTCAGTACGGAGCAGCTACCTCTGCCGTCCAGAATGGCGGCCACCCCGGCTTCCAATCTGCTGTCTCTTCCGCTCAGAACCTTCGCGGTCTCGGAACTTATGAATCGTCCCTTGCCTCAGCTAACAGCGGGCAGGGTCTAGGCTATGGATCGGCTGTATCCAGTGCACAGTCCAACAATGGCTTCGATGGCTATAATGCTGCCGTGTCTGCTGCCCAGAACGTCGGTGGCTACAGTGGCAGTTCCTCACAGGCAGTTCAGCACCGAGGTGGATCTTTGAGACACAGTGGCGCTTCCAGCATCAACGGCCCTGGAATCCAGGCCGCCCAATCTCACGCCGTAAACTCTGGTTTCTACTAATATCTTACAAATGAGAGTTAAGAACAAAGACATTGAGACGACTGATAAAACTTGTCTCAATGCCTTTTTATATGCTAGTGATAAATTATTTAGATTGTAAGGTTCTCAGGTTAGCAAAGCTACATCAATAAAAGACTGTTAAATACAAACAAATTCTTGTGTTTATTTCGTATTCTCAACAATTTACTTAAAACTACTAGGATATCTAATTTACTACACTTTTAACAACATGACTTCTCCCTTTATCATCCACTGATACAGTTTTCACTTCACCATACACTCTACCATTATCATTAACAGCACTTACAGTTCTAACTTCTCCATTTCCAAAATGTCTAGAATCATACAAGTCTTCAATTTTCTTAATCCAATTGGCACCATTGAAATTATTTAAACCAAAACCTTCTAAATTAAAGGGCGTAAATAACATGGGTAAGAAATTATGAGCTGATACAAAACCACGTCCAGTGCCAGCAAAGGCCTGACCAGGTCCTACAAAACTGAATGGTCTATCAAATATATTATCAGGGAAATTTCTGGATACAGCACTAATGCTTGTATTTATAAAAGTCACTCAAATTTGATACTAGTTTTATGTACAGTTTTAAGTCGCCTGTCTTACTCAGTCTAATTTTTAGTTCCTACTTATGTACGCTATCACGACTCAGACTTCATCCGAGTCGCTCCTAATTTATAAACATGATAATTCAAATTTGGAACGCGAGCGCGCACTCAGGATGGGTCGCTAGTCACGTATCAGTTAATTGTGGTCTGGAGTTGACTTAAGTGCTGATATGCCATATGTTTTGCAAAGTTATGCGCCATTTTGATTTGTTCAGGCTTCATACTAGAGTTTTTCTTACAGCTTGTTTAGGCACAGCACTAGTGTGAACATTACCCCATCACTAATCGTAATTTGACAGGTTGTCTTAGAATGCCGGACGTTATTTTATTATTGAAGATTCCTCAAAAACCCACCCAGAAGAAGCCAGAATGGCGGAAGAAATCGACTCGAACAACAGCAACAGGACATCAGGTTACTTGAGCAAAGCAACCAGCAACAGAAACAGTACCTAACCTCAATCCATGGATGCTAATGTGTTGTCTCGCATTTTACCCGGCATCTCCACACCACCTCTACAGCAATTCAGTGTCATGGGAAGCGAGTAGACAGCATGGATAACACGTTTTGAACAGTAGGTACCCAGAGGCTAGTAAACTCAAGCACATACCGTCTAAAACACAAGTAAACTCACTTTTTTGTATACCTTATGGGCAGCGTTGCCGTCTATAGAACTGGACATTAAAACATAGACAGAGAACCTGTGAGACATGCATCAAGTCTACTGCACAACAACCTGAACCGATTATACCAGGAAAAGTTCCACAATGTCCTTGAGAAATGTAGCAGCTGATTTATGTACCTACAAAGGAAATGAATACTTAGTTGTAAGAGATATTATACCTACTGTTCAACTATCCAGAAGTTATTACACTGAGCTTGACATCATTATCAGCCATTACATTTGAAAAACATTATGGCAAGACATGGTAAAAGGTGTAAGAGCCTAAGAACTGACAATGAACCACAATTTTCTTCCCAAAAATTTGAAATTTTTACTGAAAAATGGGAATTCAATCACATTTGATTTTAGAGGAAGAAGCAACCATTAACCTACTTAATCCCAGGGCCAGACAATCAGTTTGTACAAGAAACAGCCATTCCGGCAGATCCAAACAGAAGTAGAAGGACCATCTGCATCAAACAACTTATCTGATGGTCTGCCTCGAAGCCGTTTTGTAAGAATTTTAAATAAATATTTAAAATAAAATTTCTTTTTTCTGAGTACATGCCCCATACCTTACATTAACATGACATTATTTTATAGTTTAAAATTAGTTAGGTAGATATTTCTCACATTGCCTATCGGCCTAAAGCATTCTATTCTACGTATACATAGTGTAGGCATTATATATTATCCATGATATTATTATAATGCCTGTATTATACAGATTGCCGGTAACAACTACAATAGGTACATAAAATAATAGAATAGGTGGGTATGTTAGGCACTCAACATCTACAAATTAGATGATTAAAATAACATTATACTTATGAACTTGCTGTTTATGTATTTTTATAAACAATAGGTACATTATATTATTGACAGTAATATATTATATTTATTTGACATCATCACATGGACATGTTCACACTAATAAAATAATACTTATAGATCGGTAAATGAATGCTCATATGGAAATCTAGAGGGAAATGGCAGAAGCAGGAATTTTGACTTCGGAACTCTGGACTAGTTAGGAGGTATAGGTACACACTAAAAGTCCGGACCCCTCCGAGGTCCGACCGGGGGGAGGGGGAGGGGGGACACAAAGAAGGTCCCATTTTTTGGTTATTTGGTTACCTACCTACATCTCGAAAATAATGGTTTACCGGCGGCATAGTGTGTAGGAGCCCTAAAGTTATGTTGCAAAAAAAATTGCTGCATACCTAAAGCAAGGATTAGGTACATTACCCTGCCGATCGGGCCCGTTTTGACATTACATTACTTGTGCAAGAGTCTTACTTGAAAAACTACTGAAGCTAAGCAGCAATGTACTATATCAAATCGGGCCCGATCGGCCGGGTAATGTAATCGCTGCTTGATAGTTTGTTTATTTTAATTAATTTGTTACATATTAATTGTAGGTAGGTACCTACATTATTATACCTATTCTATCGCCTAAAATTATTGTATGTTTTGTTTATTTTCATTATTAATTGTTTATTTTTATTATTATTATAAAATAAGAATCAATAACCTTTAATAATTAAAGGTTTATTGATTCTTATTTTATAATAAACAAAACATACAATAATTTTATTATTATGTAATAGGTATAGTTACCCGGCTATGGCTACTATTACATACTACATAAAATCACGCCTTCATCCCTAATGGGGTAGGCAGAGCGAAAGCGATCTAAACAAAGGTCGTTTCACCACGTCTGACAAGTTTGAGGGTTTACAGATGATGTGTACCTATACATATTGCTATAGTGACGGGTTGTCAGCCCATCGCATCGCCTAAATTGCAATACACTGAAACCCTCGAATCCCTTAGCTGGTTTTTACAGCATGCCCGGGAGTTGATGCAGCTGGCACATGTGTCTTTCTATCACTCCCAGTCCAGCATGGAAGAGTGCAGCAGCAACAGCATGGCTATTGGTACCTACCTACATATTAAAATGTGTGAGTTAGAGACTCGAATTTAGCTGGAGGCAGGTTTGGGGGTGAAAACAAACAGTATACAAAGTTTACAATCATATATTCTTGGTAATTCATAGTCAACAAAATACACAACCCATGTAACAATAATCCTAAACTTAATCCTAATCTATATACTAATCGGTGATGGACGCAAGGTGCGTGGACCTGGATGGCGGGTATCGGACAACCGTGTTCCTTAGCATGGCAGGTTCCCTGGCAGCTCGGCGTCCCGGAGTAGCGATGCGAGGATGCTAGGGCAGAGAGAGGATTTGGTTAATGAAAATGAAAGCGACTAGTTATGACGGTGTGCGCTGGACGATGCGTGGTGGCAGGTCAATTCAAACCTGGATGGGTCCCCCTGGATTCCCGGCCTTCCTGGGCTACGGACTGGACAGGTTTGCAACGCAGACAGATGAGTTTTTATGCCGGCAGACAGTGATTGTGCGAGTGCAATGAAATAAGCATACACACACGGATCCAAGCAGGTGAGCGTGATAGGTATCAGCTAGCGGTGCAATGCAAATTGGGTGATGGTGGCAGCGATGTCGATGATAATGTAACCCTGACAGGCTCTTACTAAAGTCTGCCTCGGGACAGAGATTCAGCATCAATGATAATAGCAAACGCGGGCGTGCGGGAACGTTGCGTTAACGTTTCTGTCAGGCGCTTTCTCTTCCAGACGACAATCGGGTGGGTTACCGATCTATAAGTATTATTTTATTAGTGTGAACATGTCCATGTGATGATGTCAAATAAATATAATATATTACTGTCAATAATATAATGTACCTATTGTTTATAAAAATACATAAACAGCAAGTTCATAAGTATAATGTTATTTTAATCATCTAATTTGTAGATGTTGAGTGCCTAACATACCCACCTATTCTATTATTTTATGTACCTATTGTAGTTGTTACCGGCAATCTGTATAATACAGGCATTATAATAATATCATGGATAATATATAATGCCTACACTATGTATACGTAGAATAGAATGCTTTAGGCCGATAGGCAATGTGAGAAATATCTACCTAACTAATTTTAAACTATAAAATAATGTCATGTTAATGTAAGGTATGGGGCATGTACTCAGAAAAAAGAAATTTTATTTAAATATTTATTTAAAATTCTTACAAAACGGCTTCGAGGCAGACCATCAGATAAGTTGTTTGATGCAGATGGTCCTTCTACTTCTGTTTGGATCTGCCGGAATGGCTGTTTCTTGTACAAACTGATTGTCTGGCCCTGGGATTAAGTAGGTTAATGGTTGCTTCTTCCTCTAAAATCAAATGTGATTGAATTCCCATTTTTCAGTAAAAATTTCAAATTTTTGGGAAGAAAATTGTGGTTCATTGTCAGTTCTTAGGCTCTTACACCTTTTACCATGTCTTGCCATAATGTTTTTCAAATGTAATGGCTGATAATGATGTCAAGCTCAGTGTAATAACTTCTGGATAGTTGAACAGTAGGTATAATATCTCTTACAACTAAGTATTCATTTCCTTTGTAGGTACATAAATCAGCTGCTACATTTCTCAAGGACATTGTGGAACTTTTCCTGGTATAATCGGTTCAGGTTGTTGTGCAGTAGACTTGATGCATGTCTCACAGGTTCTCTGTCTATGTTTTAATGTCCAGTTCTATAGACGGCAACGCTGCCCATAAGGTATACAAAAAAGTGAGTTTACTTGTGTTTTAGACGGTATGTGCTTGAGTTTACTAGCCTCTGGGTACCTACTGTTCAAAACGTGTTATCCATGCTGTCTACTCGCTTCCCATGACACTGAATTGCTGTAGAGGTGGTGTGGAGATGCCGGGTAAAATGCGAGACAACACATTAGCATCCATGGATTGAGGTTAGGTACTGTTTCTGTTGCTGGTTGCTTTGCTCAAGTAACCTGATGTCCTGTTGCTGTTGTTCGAGTCGATTTCTTCCGCCATTCTGGCTTCTTCTGGGTGGGTTTTTGAGGAATCTTCAATAATAAAATAACGTCCGGCATTCTAAGACAACCTGTCAAATTACGATTAGTGATGGGGTAATGTTCACACTAGTGCTGTGCCTAAACAAGCTGTAAGAAAAACTCTAGTATGAAGCCTGAACAAATCAAAATGGCGCATAACTTTGCAAAACATATGGCATATCAGCACTTAAGTCAACTCCAGACCACAATTAACTGATACGTGACTAGCGACCCATCCTGAGTGCGCGCTCGCGTTCCAAATTTGAATTATCATGTTTATAAATTAGGAGCGACTCGGATGAAGTCTGAGTCGTGATAGCGTACATAAGTAGGAACTAAAAATTAGACTGAGTAAGACAGGCGACTTAAAACTGTACATAAAACTAGTATCAAATTTGAGTGACTTTTATAAATACAAGCATTAGTGCTGTATCCAGAAATTTCCCTGATAATATATTTGATAGACCATTCAGTTTTGTAGGACCTGGTCAGGCCTTTGCTGGCACTGGACGTGGTTTTGTATCAGCTCATAATTTCTTACCCATGTTATTTACGCCCTTTAATTTAGAAGGTTTTGGTTTAAATAATTTCAATGGTGCCAATTGGATTAAGAAAATTGAAGACTTGTATGATTCTAGACATTTTGGAAATGGAGAAGTTAGAACTGTAAGTGCTGTTAATGATAATGGTAGAGTGTATGGTGAAGTGAAAACTGTATCAGTGGATGATAAAGGGAGAAGTCATGTTGTTAAAAGTGTAGTAAATTAGATATCCTAGTAGTTTTAAGTAAATTGTTGAGAATACGAAATAAACACAAGAATTTGTTTGTATTTAACAGTCTTTTATTGATGTAGCTTTGCTAACCTGAGAACCTTACAATCTAAAT
>JARACY010006377.1:0-17415 GCA_029255725.1 Scrobipalpa atriplicella
GAAAACTTCGGATTTTTTTTTTGGTTACTTACATATAACTATTTGTTGCTCACAATGCTTTATTTTGTGTCAATTTTGTCTAAAAACGATATAAAAATAATAATTACACCACAATACATACAAAACCAATCGCCGACTGACATATTTTGCTGTGGATCCACGCCCGCGAGAGGCCCCTTTTTTTCGCTGACTTTCGGTTTGAATTGTGGCTAAGTTCGTTTAATACACCGAAATATTTTTATGCTTTCTTGTAGTTAACTTCATGCTGAATCCAAAAAAGCAATTTTCAAACGAATCTGACCATTATTTCTAGAGATATAAGGCTATAACCGCGAGTCACGTGGCGCGTGTTGCTGGTACATACGTCGTACCAGCGGTAGTTATATGCAACAAAAGTGCTGGTACATACGTCGTACCAGCGGTACACTAGGGGTTAACCTCTCCTATACCGACCCCCCGCGCGCAGTGTTGCCAAGTCTTTTCGACGTAAAGTCGCAGAAAAATGAATTCTAGGTAGCCTAAAATCGCCCAATTTTTTTTAAAGGTGAAGTAGCCTAAAATCGCCCAAAAACTTAGAAAAATAGCCTAAATGGCTACTTTTTTGCCTCATGAAACCGAAAAGGACTGGATGGCTTAAATAAATGCTTGTTTTTATAAGTACATATACTTTTTAAGGAGGGAAGTACTCTAAATCGGGCTAAACACGGTCCGGCATTTGACTTTGTTAGTATAGTTAATAGTTAAATTTTCAATAAATCTATATATGGTTAGCTTCTCTAAAATATGGAGAACAACTAGATTCATAGATATAATCTAAAAATACTATGATTACACCAGGAAATCATCAGAAATAACATGAAAATCTGGCGTCTCAATGCCGAATTTGAACAACTGTGACATTTCTATGAGCTTAGAAACAGCAAATGTTATATCGAAATCACCGTATTATTATGAAGAACATCATAATCAACTCTGTTTTTCAATACTTTTTGTATACATTGAGATATATGCAAAAATATATGAAATCGGCTTGAAACAGCCCCATGCTAGAAAAGGACAGAGCGCGCATTCTGTCATTGGTTTGAAAGGGACAGTTGCCGCGAGCACATAGACCCTTAAGGACACTTATGACTAAACTTCCGGACAAAATAAAAATGCTTAAGTTTTCGTGCGACTTAAACAATCAATGAAAGAAATGTGTTATACGAAATATGTATGTCTCTGTCATCTTTGTGTCATATAGAAATGATCTAAATTCAGAACAAAAAAGCGGCACTGATGCTCTATCTAATCTGTGGTATAGTTGTGCGTTTCGTTTCACTAAGAAAATTTCCAACTTTTCTGTCATAAGTTCTTTTAATCTTGAAGTAGCCTAGTGTCGCCTAATATTTTTTCGAGATAGCCTAAATGGCGACCAGTCGCCATTCCCAATTTTTGGTCGCCGCGGCACCTTTCAAGATAGCCTAAATGGCGATAAGTCGCCGCACTTGGCACCACTGCCCGCGCGCGCGCGTTTCCCCTTTGTACCAGCGTCATACGTCACTTGTTTACATTAATGGCACGCGCGACCACTTGAGATAAACAAACTCTTATCGCTAATTTATGGGCTTGCTCAGTGGGTCCTTGTTATGTTTTTTGTCGACTCAGATATCTAAATGAATGACTTGTAGTGTTTATGTTACTCTAAACTTTGTTTATTTAGTATAATGAGCGTTAGAGTTGGGACATGTCGCAATTTTTTTGCAAAATTGGCGCGAAAACTTCGGATTTTTTTTTTGGTTACTTACATATAACTATTTGTTGCTCACAATGCTTTATTTTGTGTCAATTTTGTCTAAAAACGATATAAAAATAATAATTACACCACAATACATACAAAACCAATCGCCGACTGACATATTTTGCTGTGGATCCACGCCCGCGAGAGGCCCCTTTTTTTCGCTGACTTTCGGTTTGAATTGTGGCTAAGTTCGTTTAATACACCGAAATATTTTTATGCTTTCTTGTAGTTAACTTCATGCTGAATCCAAAAAAGCAATTTTCAAACGAATCTGACCATTATTTCTAGAGATATAAGGCTATAACCGCGAGTCACGTGGCGCGTGTTGCTGGTACATACGTCGTACCAGCGGTAGTTATATGCAACAAAAGTGCTGGTACATACGTCGTACCAGCGGTACACTAGGGGTTAACCTCTCCTATACCGACCCCCCGCGCGCAGTGTTGCCAAGTCTTTTCGACGTAAAGTCGCAGAAAAATGAATTCTAGGTAGCCTAAAATCGCCCAATTTTTTTTAAAGGTGAAGTAGCCTAAAATCGCCCAAAAACTTAGAAAAATAGCCTAAATGGCTACTTTTTTGCCTCATGAAACCGAAAAGGACTGGATGGCTTAAATAAATGCTTGTTTTTATAAGTACATATACTTTTTAAGGAGGGAAGTACTCTAAATCGGGCTAAACACGGTCCGGCATTTGACTTTGTTAGTATAGTTAATAGTTAAATTTTCAATAAATCTATATATGGTTAGCTTCTCTAAAATATGGAGAACAACTAGATTCATAGATATAATCTAAAAATACTATGATTACACCAGGAAATCATCAGAAATAACATGAAAATCTGGCGTCTCAATGCCGAATTTGAACAACTGTGACATTTCTATGAGCTTAGAAACAGCAAATGTTATATCGAAATCACCGTATTATTATGAAGAACATCATAATCAACTCTGTTTTTCAATACTTTTTGTATACATTGAGATATATGCAAAAATATATGAAATCGGCTTGAAACAGCCCCATGCTAGAAAAGGACAGAGCGCGCATTCTGTCATTGGTTTGAAAGGGACAGTTGCCGCGAGCACATAGACCCTTAAGGACACTTATGACTAAACTTCCGGACAAAATAAAAATGCTTAAGTTTTCGTGCGACTTAAACAATCAATGAAAGAAATGTGTTATACGAAATATGTATGTCTCTGTCATCTTTGTGTCATATAGAAATGATCTAAATTCAGAACAAAAAAGCGGCACTGATGCTCTATCTAATCTGTGGTATAGTTGTGCGTTTCGTTTCACTAAGAAAATTTCCAACTTTTCTGTCATAAGTTCTTTTAATCTTGAAGTAGCCTAGTGTCGCCTAATATTTTTTCGAGATAGCCTAAATGGCGACCAGTCGCCATTCCCAATTTTTGGTCGCCGCGGCACCTTTCAAGATAGCCTAAATGGCGATAAGTCGCCGCACTTGGCACCACTGCCCGCGCGCGCGCGTTTCCCCTTTGTACCAGCGTCATACGTCACTTGTTTACATTAATGGCACGCGCGACCACTTGAGATAAACAAACTCTTATCGCTAATTTATGGGCTTGCTCAGTGGGTCCTTGTTATGTTTTTTGTCGACTCAGATATCTAAATGAATGACTTGTAGTGTTTATGTTACTCTAAACTTTGTTTATTTAGTATAATGAGCGTTAGAGTTGGGACATGTCGCAATTTTTTTGCAAAATTGGCGCGAAAACTTCGGATTTTTTTTTTGGTTACTTACATATAACTATTTGTTGCTCACAATGCTTTATTTTGTGTCAATTTTGTCTAAAAACGATATAAAAATAATAATTACACCACAATACATACAAAACCAATCGCCGACTGACATATTTTGCTGTGGATCCACGCCCGCGAGAGGCCCCTTTTTTTCGCTGACTTTCGGTTTGAATTGTGGCTAAGTTCGTTTAATACACCGAAATATTTTTATGCTTTCTTGTAGTTAACTTCATGCTGAATCCAAAAAAGCAATTTTCAAACGAATCTGACCATTATTTCTAGAGATATAAGGCTATAACCGCGAGTCACGTGGCGCGTGTTGCTGGTACATACGTCGTACCAGCGGTAGTTATATGCAACAAAAGTGCTGGTACATACGTCGTACCAGCGGTACACTAGGGGTTAACCTCTCCTATACCGACCCCCCGCGCGCAGTGTTGCCAAGTCTTTTCGACGTAAAGTCGCAGAAAAATGAATTCTAGGTAGCCTAAAATCGCCCAATTTTTTTTAAAGGTGAAGTAGCCTAAAATCGCCCAAAAACTTAGAAAAATAGCCTAAATGGCTACTTTTTTGCCTCATGAAACCGAAAAGGACTGGATGGCTTAAATAAATGCTTGTTTTTATAAGTACATATACTTTTTAAGGAGGGAAGTACTCTAAATCGGGCTAAACACGGTCCGGCATTTGACTTTGTTAGTATAGTTAATAGTTAAATTTTCAATAAATCTATATATGGTTAGCTTCTCTAAAATATGGAGAACAACTAGATTCATAGATATAATCTAAAAATACTATGATTACACCAGGAAATCATCAGAAATAACATGAAAATCTGGCGTCTCAATGCCGAATTTGAACAACTGTGACATTTCTATGAGCTTAGAAACAGCAAATGTTATATCGAAATCACCGTATTATTATGAAGAACATCATAATCAACTCTGTTTTTCAATACTTTTTGTATACATTGAGATATATGCAAAAATATATGAAATCGGCTTGAAACAGCCCCATGCTAGAAAAGGACAGAGCGCGCATTCTGTCATTGGTTTGAAAGGGACAGTTGCCGCGAGCACATAGACCCTTAAGGACACTTATGACTAAACTTCCGGACAAAATAAAAATGCTTAAGTTTTCGTGCGACTTAAACAATCAATGAAAGAAATGTGTTATACGAAATATGTATGTCTCTGTCATCTTTGTGTCATATAGAAATGATCTAAATTCAGAACAAAAAAGCGGCACTGATGCTCTATCTAATCTGTGGTATAGTTGTGCGTTTCGTTTCACTAAGAAAATTTCCAACTTTTCTGTCATAAGTTCTTTTAATCTTGAAGTAGCCTAGTGTCGCCTAATATTTTTTCGAGATAGCCTAAATGGCGACCAGTCGCCATTCCCAATTTTTGGTCGCCGCGGCACCTTTCAAGATAGCCTAAATGGCGATAAGTCGCCGCACTTGGCACCACTGCCCGCGCGCGCGCGTTTCCCCTTTGTACCAGCGTCATACGTCACTTGTTTACATTAATGGCACGCGCGACCACTTGAGATAAACAAACTCTTATCGCTAATTTATGGGCTTGCTCAGTGGGTCCTTGTTATGTTTTTTGTCGACTCAGATATCTAAATGAATGACTTGTAGTGTTTATGTTACTCTAAACTTTGTTTATTTAGTATAATGAGCGTTAGAGTTGGGACATGTCGCAATTTTTTTGCAAAATTGGCGCGAAAACTTCGGATTTTTTTTTTGGTTACTTACATATAACTATTTGTTGCTCACAATGCTTTATTTTGTGTCAATTTTGTCTAAAAACGATATAAAAATAATAATTACACCACAATACATACAAAACCAATCGCCGACTGACATATTTTGCTGTGGATCCACGCCCGCGAGAGGCCCCTTTTTTTCGCTGACTTTCGGTTTGAATTGTGGCTAAGTTCGTTTAATACACCGAAATATTTTTATGCTTTCTTGTAGTTAACTTCATGCTGAATCCAAAAAAGCAATTTTCAAACGAATCTGACCATTATTTCTAGAGATATAAGGCTATAACCGCGAGTCACGTGGCGCGTGTTGCTGGTACATACGTCGTACCAGCGGTAGTTATATGCAACAAAAGTGCTGGTACATACGTCGTACCAGCGGTACACTAGGGGTTAACCTCTCCTATACCGACCCCCCGCGCGCAGTGTTGCCAAGTCTTTTCGACGTAAAGTCGCAGAAAAATGAATTCTAGGTAGCCTAAAATCGCCCAATTTTTTTTAAAGGTGAAGTAGCCTAAAATCGCCCAAAAACTTAGAAAAATAGCCTAAATGGCTACTTTTTTGCCTCATGAAACCGAAAAGGACTGGATGGCTTAAATAAATGCTTGTTTTTATAAGTACATATACTTTTTAAGGAGGGAAGTACTCTAAATCGGGCTAAACACGGTCCGGCATTTGACTTTGTTAGTATAGTTAATAGTTAAATTTTCAATAAATCTATATATGGTTAGCTTCTCTAAAATATGGAGAACAACTAGATTCATAGATATAATCTAAAAATACTATGATTACACCAGGAAATCATCAGAAATAACATGAAAATCTGGCGTCTCAATGCCGAATTTGAACAACTGTGACATTTCTATGAGCTTAGAAACAGCAAATGTTATATCGAAATCACCGTATTATTATGAAGAACATCATAATCAACTCTGTTTTTCAATACTTTTTGTATACATTGAGATATATGCAAAAATATATGAAATCGGCTTGAAACAGCCCCATGCTAGAAAAGGACAGAGCGCGCATTCTGTCATTGGTTTGAAAGGGACAGTTGCCGCGAGCACATAGACCCTTAAGGACACTTATGACTAAACTTCCGGACAAAATAAAAATGCTTAAGTTTTCGTGCGACTTAAACAATCAATGAAAGAAATGTGTTATACGAAATATGTATGTCTCTGTCATCTTTGTGTCATATAGAAATGATCTAAATTCAGAACAAAAAAGCGGCACTGATGCTCTATCTAATCTGTGGTATAGTTGTGCGTTTCGTTTCACTAAGAAAATTTCCAACTTTTCTGTCATAAGTTCTTTTAATCTTGAAGTAGCCTAGTGTCGCCTAATATTTTTTCGAGATAGCCTAAATGGCGACCAGTCGCCATTCCCAATTTTTGGTCGCCGCGGCACCTTTCAAGATAGCCTAAATGGCGATAAGTCGCCGCACTTGGCACCACTGCCCGCGCGCGCGCGTTTCCCCTTTGTACCAGCGTCATACGTCACTTGTTTACATTAATGGCACGCGCGACCACTTGAGATAAACAAACTCTTATCGCTAATTTATGGGCTTGCTCAGTGGGTCCTTGTTATGTTTTTTGTCGACTCAGATATCTAAATGAATGACTTGTAGTGTTTATGTTACTCTAAACTTTGTTTATTTAGTATAATGAGCGTTAGAGTTGGGACATGTCGCAATTTTTTTGCAAAATTGGCGCGAAAACTTCGGATTTTTTTTTTGGTTACTTACATATAACTATTTGTTGCTCACAATGCTTTATTTTGTGTCAATTTTGTCTAAAAACGATATAAAAATAATAATTACACCACAATACATACAAAACCAATCGCCGACTGACATATTTTGCTGTGGATCCACGCCCGCGAGAGGCCCCTTTTTTTCGCTGACTTTCGGTTTGAATTGTGGCTAAGTTCGTTTAATACACCGAAATATTTTTATGCTTTCTTGTAGTTAACTTCATGCTGAATCCAAAAAAGCAATTTTCAAACGAATCTGACCATTATTTCTAGAGATATAAGGCTATAACCGCGAGTCACGTGGCGCGTGTTGCTGGTACATACGTCGTACCAGCGGTAGTTATATGCAACAAAAGTGCTGGTACATACGTCGTACCAGCGGTACACTAGGGGTTAACCTCTCCTATACCGACCCCCCGCGCGCAGTGTTGCCAAGTCTTTTCGACGTAAAGTCGCAGAAAAATGAATTCTAGGTAGCCTAAAATCGCCCAATTTTTTTTAAAGGTGAAGTAGCCTAAAATCGCCCAAAAACTTAGAAAAATAGCCTAAATGGCTACTTTTTTGCCTCATGAAACCGAAAAGGACTGGATGGCTTAAATAAATGCTTGTTTTTATAAGTACATATACTTTTTAAGGAGGGAAGTACTCTAAATCGGGCTAAACACGGTCCGGCATTTGACTTTGTTAGTATAGTTAATAGTTAAATTTTCAATAAATCTATATATGGTTAGCTTCTCTAAAATATGGAGAACAACTAGATTCATAGATATAATCTAAAAATACTATGATTACACCAGGAAATCATCAGAAATAACATGAAAATCTGGCGTCTCAATGCCGAATTTGAACAACTGTGACATTTCTATGAGCTTAGAAACAGCAAATGTTATATCGAAATCACCGTATTATTATGAAGAACATCATAATCAACTCTGTTTTTCAATACTTTTTGTATACATTGAGATATATGCAAAAATATATGAAATCGGCTTGAAACAGCCCCATGCTAGAAAAGGACAGAGCGCGCATTCTGTCATTGGTTTGAAAGGGACAGTTGCCGCGAGCACATAGACCCTTAAGGACACTTATGACTAAACTTCCGGACAAAATAAAAATGCTTAAGTTTTCGTGCGACTTAAACAATCAATGAAAGAAATGTGTTATACGAAATATGTATGTCTCTGTCATCTTTGTGTCATATAGAAATGATCTAAATTCAGAACAAAAAAGCGGCACTGATGCTCTATCTAATCTGTGGTATAGTTGTGCGTTTCGTTTCACTAAGAAAATTTCCAACTTTTCTGTCATAAGTTCTTTTAATCTTGAAGTAGCCTAGTGTCGCCTAATATTTTTTCGAGATAGCCTAAATGGCGACCAGTCGCCATTCCCAATTTTTGGTCGCCGCGGCACCTTTCAAGATAGCCTAAATGGCGATAAGTCGCCGCACTTGGCACCACTGCCCGCGCGCGCGCGTTTCCCCTTTGTACCAGCGTCATACGTCACTTGTTTACATTAATGGCACGCGCGACCACTTGAGATAAACAAACTCTTATCGCTAATTTATGGGCTTGCTCAGTGGGTCCTTGTTATGTTTTTTGTCGACTCAGATATCTAAATGAATGACTTGTAGTGTTTATGTTACTCTAAACTTTGTTTATTTAGTATAATGAGCGTTAGAGTTGGGACATGTCGCAATTTTTTTGCAAAATTGGCGCGAAAACTTCGGATTTTTTTTTTGGTTACTTACATATAACTATTTGTTGCTCACAATGCTTTATTTTGTGTCAATTTTGTCTAAAAACGATATAAAAATAATAATTACACCACAATACATACAAAACCAATCGCCGACTGACATATTTTGCTGTGGATCCACGCCCGCGAGAGGCCCCTTTTTTTCGCTGACTTTCGGTTTGAATTGTGGCTAAGTTCGTTTAATACACCGAAATATTTTTATGCTTTCTTGTAGTTAACTTCATGCTGAATCCAAAAAAGCAATTTTCAAACGAATCTGACCATTATTTCTAGAGATATAAGGCTATAACCGCGAGTCACGTGGCGCGTGTTGCTGGTACATACGTCGTACCAGCGGTAGTTATATGCAACAAAAGTGCTGGTACATACGTCGTACCAGCGGTACACTAGGGGTTAACCTCTCCTATACCGACCCCCCGCGCGCAGTGTTGCCAAGTCTTTTCGACGTAAAGTCGCAGAAAAATGAATTCTAGGTAGCCTAAAATCGCCCAATTTTTTTTAAAGGTGAAGTAGCCTAAAATCGCCCAAAAACTTAGAAAAATAGCCTAAATGGCTACTTTTTTGCCTCATGAAACCGAAAAGGACTGGATGGCTTAAATAAATGCTTGTTTTTATAAGTACATATACTTTTTAAGGAGGGAAGTACTCTAAATCGGGCTAAACACGGTCCGGCATTTGACTTTGTTAGTATAGTTAATAGTTAAATTTTCAATAAATCTATATATGGTTAGCTTCTCTAAAATATGGAGAACAACTAGATTCATAGATATAATCTAAAAATACTATGATTACACCAGGAAATCATCAGAAATAACATGAAAATCTGGCGTCTCAATGCCGAATTTGAACAACTGTGACATTTCTATGAGCTTAGAAACAGCAAATGTTATATCGAAATCACCGTATTATTATGAAGAACATCATAATCAACTCTGTTTTTCAATACTTTTTGTATACATTGAGATATATGCAAAAATATATGAAATCGGCTTGAAACAGCCCCATGCTAGAAAAGGACAGAGCGCGCATTCTGTCATTGGTTTGAAAGGGACAGTTGCCGCGAGCACATAGACCCTTAAGGACACTTATGACTAAACTTCCGGACAAAATAAAAATGCTTAAGTTTTCGTGCGACTTAAACAATCAATGAAAGAAATGTGTTATACGAAATATGTATGTCTCTGTCATCTTTGTGTCATATAGAAATGATCTAAATTCAGAACAAAAAAGCGGCACTGATGCTCTATCTAATCTGTGGTATAGTTGTGCGTTTCGTTTCACTAAGAAAATTTCCAACTTTTCTGTCATAAGTTCTTTTAATCTTGAAGTAGCCTAGTGTCGCCTAATATTTTTTCGAGATAGCCTAAATGGCGACCAGTCGCCATTCCCAATTTTTGGTCGCCGCGGCACCTTTCAAGATAGCCTAAATGGCGATAAGTCGCCGCACTTGGCACCACTGCCCGCGCGCGCGCGTTTCCCCTTTGTACCAGCGTCATACGTCACTTGTTTACATTAATGGCACGCGCGACCACTTGAGATAAACAAACTCTTATCGCTAATTTATGGGCTTGCTCAGTGGGTCCTTGTTATGTTTTTTGTCGACTCAGATATCTAAATGAATGACTTGTAGTGTTTATGTTACTCTAAACTTTGTTTATTTAGTATAATGAGCGTTAGAGTTGGGACATGTCGCAATTTTTTTGCAAAATTGGCGCGAAAACTTCGGATTTTTTTTTTGGTTACTTACATATAACTATTTGTTGCTCACAATGCTTTATTTTGTGTCAATTTTGTCTAAAAACGATATAAAAATAATAATTACACCACAATACATACAAAACCAATCGCCGACTGACATATTTTGCTGTGGATCCACGCCCGCGAGAGGCCCCTTTTTTTCGCTGACTTTCGGTTTGAATTGTGGCTAAGTTCGTTTAATACACCGAAATATTTTTATGCTTTCTTGTAGTTAACTTCATGCTGAATCCAAAAAAGCAATTTTCAAACGAATCTGACCATTATTTCTAGAGATATAAGGCTATAACCGCGAGTCACGTGGCGCGTGTTGCTGGTACATACGTCGTACCAGCGGTAGTTATATGCAACAAAAGTGCTGGTACATACGTCGTACCAGCGGTACACTAGGGGTTAACCTCTCCTATACCGACCCCCCGCGCGCAGTGTTGCCAAGTCTTTTCGACGTAAAGTCGCAGAAAAATGAATTCTAGGTAGCCTAAAATCGCCCAATTTTTTTTAAAGGTGAAGTAGCCTAAAATCGCCCAAAAACTTAGAAAAATAGCCTAAATGGCTACTTTTTTGCCTCATGAAACCGAAAAGGACTGGATGGCTTAAATAAATGCTTGTTTTTATAAGTACATATACTTTTTAAGGAGGGAAGTACTCTAAATCGGGCTAAACACGGTCCGGCATTTGACTTTGTTAGTATAGTTAATAGTTAAATTTTCAATAAATCTATATATGGTTAGCTTCTCTAAAATATGGAGAACAACTAGATTCATAGATATAATCTAAAAATACTATGATTACACCAGGAAATCATCAGAAATAACATGAAAATCTGGCGTCTCAATGCCGAATTTGAACAACTGTGACATTTCTATGAGCTTAGAAACAGCAAATGTTATATCGAAATCACCGTATTATTATGAAGAACATCATAATCAACTCTGTTTTTCAATACTTTTTGTATACATTGAGATATATGCAAAAATATATGAAATCGGCTTGAAACAGCCCCATGCTAGAAAAGGACAGAGCGCGCATTCTGTCATTGGTTTGAAAGGGACAGTTGCCGCGAGCACATAGACCCTTAAGGACACTTATGACTAAACTTCCGGACAAAATAAAAATGCTTAAGTTTTCGTGCGACTTAAACAATCAATGAAAGAAATGTGTTATACGAAATATGTATGTCTCTGTCATCTTTGTGTCATATAGAAATGATCTAAATTCAGAACAAAAAAGCGGCACTGATGCTCTATCTAATCTGTGGTATAGTTGTGCGTTTCGTTTCACTAAGAAAATTTCCAACTTTTCTGTCATAAGTTCTTTTAATCTTGAAGTAGCCTAGTGTCGCCTAATATTTTTTCGAGATAGCCTAAATGGCGACCAGTCGCCATTCCCAATTTTTGGTCGCCGCGGCACCTTTCAAGATAGCCTAAATGGCGATAAGTCGCCGCACTTGGCACCACTGCCCGCGCGCGCGCGTTTCCCCTTTGTACCAGCGTCATACGTCACTTGTTTACATTAATGGCACGCGCGACCACTTGAGATAAACAAACTCTTATCGCTAATTTATGGGCTTGCTCAGTGGGTCCTTGTTATGTTTTTTGTCGACTCAGATATCTAAATGAATGACTTGTAGTGTTTATGTTACTCTAAACTTTGTTTATTTAGTATAATGAGCGTTAGAGTTGGGACATGTCGCAATTTTTTTGCAAAATTGGCGCGAAAACTTCGGATTTTTTTTTTGGTTACTTACATATAACTATTTGTTGCTCACAATGCTTTATTTTGTGTCAATTTTGTCTAAAAACGATATAAAAATAATAATTACACCACAATACATACAAAACCAATCGCCGACTGACATATTTTGCTGTGGATCCACGCCCGCGAGAGGCCCCTTTTTTTCGCTGACTTTCGGTTTGAATTGTGGCTAAGTTCGTTTAATACACCGAAATATTTTTATGCTTTCTTGTAGTTAACTTCATGCTGAATCCAAAAAAGCAATTTTCAAACGAATCTGACCATTATTTCTAGAGATATAAGGCTATAACCGCGAGTCACGTGGCGCGTGTTGCTGGTACATACGTCGTACCAGCGGTAGTTATATGCAACAAAAGTGCTGGTACATACGTCGTACCAGCGGTACACTAGGGGTTAACCTCTCCTATACCGACCCCCCGCGCGCAGTGTTGCCAAGTCTTTTCGACGTAAAGTCGCAGAAAAATGAATTCTAGGTAGCCTAAAATCGCCCAATTTTTTTTAAAGGTGAAGTAGCCTAAAATCGCCCAAAAACTTAGAAAAATAGCCTAAATGGCTACTTTTTTGCCTCATGAAACCGAAAAGGACTGGATGGCTTAAATAAATGCTTGTTTTTATAAGTACATATACTTTTTAAGGAGGGAAGTACTCTAAATCGGGCTAAACACGGTCCGGCATTTGACTTTGTTAGTATAGTTAATAGTTAAATTTTCAATAAATCTATATATGGTTAGCTTCTCTAAAATATGGAGAACAACTAGATTCATAGATATAATCTAAAAATACTATGATTACACCAGGAAATCATCAGAAATAACATGAAAATCTGGCGTCTCAATGCCGAATTTGAACAACTGTGACATTTCTATGAGCTTAGAAACAGCAAATGTTATATCGAAATCACCGTATTATTATGAAGAACATCATAATCAACTCTGTTTTTCAATACTTTTTGTATACATTGAGATATATGCAAAAATATATGAAATCGGCTTGAAACAGCCCCATGCTAGAAAAGGACAGAGCGCGCATTCTGTCATTGGTTTGAAAGGGACAGTTGCCGCGAGCACATAGACCCTTAAGGACACTTATGACTAAACTTCCGGACAAAATAAAAATGCTTAAGTTTTCGTGCGACTTAAACAATCAATGAAAGAAATGTGTTATACGAAATATGTATGTCTCTGTCATCTTTGTGTCATATAGAAATGATCTAAATTCAGAACAAAAAAGCGGCACTGATGCTCTATCTAATCTGTGGTATAGTTGTGCGTTTCGTTTCACTAAGAAAATTTCCAACTTTTCTGTCATAAGTTCTTTTAATCTTGAAGTAGCCTAGTGTCGCCTAATATTTTTTCGAGATAGCCTAAATGGCGACCAGTCGCCATTCCCAATTTTTGGTCGCCGCGGCACCTTTCAAGATAGCCTAAATGGCGATAAGTCGCCGCACTTGGCACCACTGCCCGCGCGCGCGCGTTTCCCCTTTGTACCAGCGTCATACGTCACTTGTTTACATTAATGGCACGCGCGACCACTTGAGATAAACAAACTCTTATCGCTAATTTATGGGCTTGCTCAGTGGGTCCTTGTTATGTTTTTTGTCGACTCAGATATCTAAATGAATGACTTGTAGTGTTTATGTTACTCTAAACTTTGTTTATTTAGTATAATGAGCGTTAGAGTTGGGACATGTCGCAATTTTTTTGCAAAATTGGCGCGAAAACTTCGGATTTTTTGTTCTGAATTTAGATCATTTCTATATGACACAAAGATGACAGAGACATACATATTTCGTATAACACATTTCTTTCATTGATTGTTTAAGTCGCACGAAAACTTAAGCATTTTTATTTTGTCCGGAAGTTTAGTCATAAGTGTCCTTAAGGGTCTATGTGCTCGCGGCAACTGTCCCTTTCAAACCAATGACAGAATGCGCGCTCTGTCCTTTTCTAGCATGGGGCTGTTTCAAGCCGATTTCATATATTTTTGCATATATCTCAATGTATACAAAAAGTATTGAAAAACAGAGTTGATTATGATGTTCTTCATAATAATACGGTGATTTCGATATAACATTTGCTGTTTCTAAGCTCATAGAAATGTCACAGTTGTTCAAATTCGGCATTGAGACGCCAGATTTTCATGTTATTTCTGATGATTTCCTGGTGTAATCATAGTATTTTTAGATTATATCTATGAATCTAGTTGTTCTCCATATTTTAGAGAAGCTAACCATATATAGATTTATTGAAAATTTAACTATTAACTATACTAACAAAGTCAAATGCCGGACCGTGTTTAGCCCGATTTAGAGTACTTCCCTCCTTAAAAAGTATATGTACTTATAAAAACAAGCATTTATTTAAGCCATCCAGTCCTTTTCGGTTTCATGAGGCAAAAAAGTAGCCATTTAGGCTATTTTTCTAAGTTTTTGGGCGATTTTAGGCTACTTCACCTTTAAAAAAAATTGGGCGATTTTAGGCTACCTAGAATTCATTTTTCTGCGACTTTACGTCGAAAAGACTTGGCAACACTGCGCGCGGGGGGTCGGTATAGGAGAGGTTAACCCCTAGTGTACCGCTGGTACGACGTATGTACCAGCACTTTTGTTGCATATAACTACCGCTGGTACGACGTATGTACCAGCAACACGCGCCACGTGACTCGCGGTTATAGCCTTATATCTCTAGAAATAATGGTCAGATTCGTTTGAAAATTGCTTTTTTGGATTCAGCATGAAGTTAACTACAAGAAAGCATAAAAATATTTCGGTGTATTAAACGAACTTAGCCACAATTCAAACCGAAAGTCAGCGAAAAAAAGGGGCCTCTCGCGGGCGTGGATCCACAGCAAAATATGTCAGTCGGCGATTGGTTTTGTATGTATTGTGGTGTAATTATTATTTTTATATCGTTTTTAGACAAAATTGACACAAAATAAAGCATTGTGAGCAACAAATAGTTATATGTAAGTAACCAAAAAAAAAATCCGAAGTTTTCGCGCCAATTTTGCAAAAAAATTGCGACATGTCCCAACTCTAACGCTCATTATACTAAATAAACAAAGTTTAGAGTAACATAAACACTACAAGTCATTCATTTAGATATCTGAGTCGACAAAAAACATAACAAGGACCCACTGAGCAAGCCCATAAATTAGCGATAAGAGTTTGTTTATCTCAAGTGGTCGCGCGTGCCATTAATGTAAACAAGTGACGTATGACGCTGGTACAAAGGGGAAACGCGCGCGCGCGGGCAGTGGTGCCAAGTGCGGCGACTTATCGCCATTTAGGCTATCTTGAAAGGTGCCGCGGCGACCAAAAATTGGGAATGGCGACTGGTCGCCATTTAGGCTATCTCGAAAAAATATTAGGCGACACTAGGCTACTTCAAGATTAAAAGAACTTATGACAGAAAAGTTGGAAATTTTCTTAGTGAAACGAAACGCACAACTATACCACAGATTAGATAGAGCATCAGTGCCGCTTTTTTGTTCTGAATTTAGATCATTTCTATATGACACAAAGATGACAGAGACATACATATTTCGTATAACACATTTCTTTCATTGATTGTTTAAGTCGCACGAAAACTTAAGCATTTTTATTTTGTCCGGAAGTTTAGTCATAAGTGTCCTTAAGGGTCTATGTGCTCGCGGCAACTGTCCCTTTCAAACCAATGACAGAATGCGCGCTCTGTCCTTTTCTAGCATGGGGCTGTTTCAAGCCGATTTCATATATTTTTGCATATATCTCAATGTATACAAAAAGTATTGAAAAACAGAGTTGATTATGATGTTCTTCATAATAATACGGTGATTTCGATATAACATTTGCTGTTTCTAAGCTCATAGAAATGTCACAGTTGTTCAAATTCGGCATTGAGACGCCAGATTTTCATGTTATTTCTGATGATTTCCTGGTGTAATCATAGTATTTTAGATTATATCTATGAATCTAGTTGTTCTCCATATTTTAGAGAAGCTAACCATATATAGATTTATTGAAAATTTAACTATTAACTATACTAACAAAGTCAAATGCCGGACCGTGTTTAGCCCGATTTAGAGTACTTCCCTCCTTAAAAAGTATATGTACTTATAAAAACAAGCATTTATTTAAGCCATCCAGTCCTTTTCGGTTTCATGAGGCAAAAAAGTAGCCATTTAGGCTATTTTTCTAAGTTTTTGGGCGATTTTAGGCTACTTCACCTTTAAAAAAAATTGGGGCGATTTTAGGCTACCTAGAATTCATTTTTCTGCGACTTTACGTCGAAAAGACTTGGCAACACTGCGCGCGGGGGGTCGGTATAGGAGAGGTTAACCCCTAGTGTACCGCTGGTACGACGTATGTACCAGCACTTTTGTTGCATATAACTACCGCTGGTACGACGTATGTACCAGCAACACGCGCCACGTGACTCGCGGTTATAGCCTTATATCTCTAGAAATAATGGTCAGATTCGTTTGAAAATTGCTTTTTTGGATTCAGCATGAAGTTAACTACAAGAAAGCATAAAAATATTTCGGTGTATTAAACGAACTTAGCCACAATTCAAACCGAAAGTCAGCGAAAAAAAGGGGCCTCTCGCGGGCGTGGATCCACAGCAAAATATGTCAGTCGGCGATTGGTTTTGTATGTATTGTGGTGTAATTATTATTTTTATATCGTTTTTAGACAAAATTGACACAAAATAAAGCATTGTGAGCAACAAATAGTTATATGTAAGTAACCAAAAAAAAAATCCGAAGTTTTCGCGCCAATTTTGCAAAAAAAATTGCGACATGTCCCAACTCTAACGCTCATTATACTAAATAAACAAAGTTTAGAGTAACATAAACACTACAAGTCATTCATTTAGATATCTGAGTCGACAAAAAACATAACAAGGACCCACTGAGCAAGCCCATAAATTAGCGATAAGAGTTTGTTTATCTCAAGTGGTCGCGCGTGCCATTAATGTAAACAAGTGACGTATGACGCTGGTACAAAGGGGAAACGCGCGCGCGCGGGCAGTGGTGCCAAGTGCGGCGACTTATCGCCATTTAGGCTATCTTGAAAGGTGCCGCGGCGACCAAAAATTGGGAATGGCGAC